>OZ014470.1:2186535-2408713 GCA_963965965.1 Trididemnum nubilum | reverse complement strand
CCCAAGCAAAAACCGTGCCCTAAAAGAAAGCAACAGGACCGATGCCACAGGGGTGCATTTTCAAGGAAGACTTTTGTTCTTTTTTTTGGTCTTTCCCCGAATGTGAGGGCAAAATCCGCGTCAAAGGAGGTTTTTTGTGCCCCCAAAGTGAAAATCATGCCTGACAAAGCAACAGGACCGACACCACGAAGATGCAATTGCGATAAAGACCTTTTTTTTGGTCTTTATCCCCGAATATATTTTTTTTGCACCACCAAAATTTTCTATGCCCCCCTCTTCCCAAGCACACTACTCTGGCGCCGTGTCTACATCCAATAATAGAAGTGAAATAAGGCTGAAGATTGTTTTTTTGGAAGATCACAATATCACATCTATTTCAACCATTTGTTTAGGCTTGGGTAAAGACCTTTTTCTTTTTTGTTTGGAAATTACCGCATTTCCAAAGCTGTTTGCCAAGTCATAATCTATTGGGTGGATTTAGTTTTTTATAATCTTTTTTCGTAATTCGCATCAAAATTTTGTCAAAAACATCAGTTTTCCTCCTAAAAGCAAATTACCACAGATTTCCAACAAAAACATCAAACATAAGATTGCAAGTCAAAAACATCATCGCTGGCATCACTGTCTGCAGCTTAACTGGCTTGATTTAGATTTGGATTACATGGAATGCACTAATTGAATGCACTAATTTAAATATTTGAATGCACTAATTAATTAAATATTTAAAACACTAATTAAATATTACATGGAATGCACTAATTAAATATTTGAAAATAAGCCAGGACATAAAAAAGTATATTGAAGAATATGCACTGCGTATTTGTAATACTAGCTACCTTTACTCAGCATCTACACCAATTTGCCAATCAAGCCCTCAACGCCCAGTGTTGCAAATTTGCAACATCACTTCAAATCGCTATGCTCCGAAAGACTTTGTTTCAAGTCTAACAGTCTTGAGCATTCTAAGTGACATTTGGGTAGTACTAATTCAGAAAACGCAAAATGCATTTTGATTTCTATGCTATATAAATCTCAAAAAGGAAACAAAAATTGGTCACTAACCAAATTTTTGCAAAAAATGCTAAGCAAATATGAAAAAGGCTGCTTTTCGCAGCCAGCCAGTGCTAGGTGGAAGTGAAATAAGATGCACATTTGTAACAGCGAGCGTTTAGGTAACTAGCCAAATGTGTAGAATTAATTGATTCAATCACAAGTTCATGTTCAATCCTCTAGAATCTATGTTGCATATTTGCAACATGGGGTGCTACAAGGTTAAATTTATGACTTTTATCAGTATCGATTTTCTTTTATATTTCAGTGTATGTTTTTGTTTTTAGACTCTTGATGATCCTTTCATAGGTGAAACAGCCTGTTGGGTTCTATATAGTTTTTAAAATTTAATATTTAAAGTGGTATATGTCTACTGTTAATGCAATGCAAATAGCAATGATAGCTTTGATTTTATTAACTGGCATGAGCAGCTCTTCTTGAGACATAGTTGTTTTTTTTGATCCATCGCTTTTTTCTTCCAGCAATAGTACACAGTCCCTCACCAATCTGCCTTTTCGTGTCAGAAATTCGTCCACTTGCTGTTTTAATGCTACATCAGCAAAAATGTACAGTGGACTTACTATAGGCCTCAAACAAGAATTTGCTATAAGATTTGCTAATGTTGAAATGGTCATCAATGAGTTGAAGGTGGAATGCATAGATTTCCAAGCTGACAATGGTTTGCAGAGTAGTTTTGAAAAGAAGTTATTGATTGAGTTTTATACATCGCTTCACCCAGAGATATTCAAAACGTCAAAAAAATTTGCAAGGAAAATGTTTGTGGTGTTTGCATCAACATACATATATGCAAGCAAACTTTCTCAAGTGTGAAGAATGACAAAAGCAAAAACAGGTCTCTTACAACAGATTCAAACCTACAAGCTGTCTTAGAAATTAGCACAAGCAGAATAGAGCCTAATTTAAACTAATTTTGGATGCATGCAGTAGGCTACATCAGTCTCATTAACTGTTGCGCCACTTGGTATGCTAGCTGTATTGTTGTGCATTAGCTGTTATGCTAGTTATTGAAACCACTGACGCTCGCGTCGCGTGTTCCTTTGTTTTTACTCGGCCATTTTCCAACTAACGAGTGCGAAATTTCAAACTTTTGCTTATCACTCAAGAACGGTTTGGTCTAGCTACATGAAATTTTGACAGCAGTTTGAGATTAATGAGTTGTATGTTTGTACCAAATTTCGAGGCAATAGGTGACGTGACTTCGGTTTTAGAACCCAAAAACCGCCCCACAAGTTTGGCGTAAAAAGCGGTCTCAGTCAAAAACGGCTTAAGTACGGCAAAAAATATTTTATAGGATTATATGTCTCAAGATACCCTTTCATCCCTACCAACCCGCTTTTGGCCGCGATGAGGTTTATTTCTTTTTTTTTTCCTTTTTTTCTTCCTAAATTTTGTACGCTCTTCTTCTCCTAAACCACAACACATCGAAATCTACAGTAGTTTTTGTGTAAAGTTGTTAAGCTGCAAATGCAATTTTTTCTCCCAAAATTTTTTGGGGCAACTCCACCGGGAACCCCCCCAAAAAATCCATTTTTTGAACGGCTCAAGCTAGGGTGCTAGTTGTTTTTGATATCAGTAGATATTTAACAGACAAATATTTTGACATAGTTTGGGGGTGCCACCCCCCCTGGGGACTCCCCCAAATGGACCCCCCAAAAATCAATTTTTTGAAGAGTTCTACTTTTTTTTGATATCAGTGGATATTTAACAGACAAACATTTTGACATAGTTTGGAGGTGCCACCCCCCCTGGGGACCCCCCCAAATGGACCCCCCAAAAATCAATTTTTTGAATGGCTCAAGCTAGAGTTCTACTTTTTATCTATTTTTTGAATGGCTCAAGCTAGGGTGCTAGTTGTTTTTGATTTCAGTAGATATTTAACAGACAAATATTTTGACATAGTTTGGGGGTGCCACCCCCCTGGGGACTCCCCCAAATGGACCCCCCAAAAATCAATTTTTTGAAGAGTTCTACTTTTTTTAGATATCAGCAGATATTTAACAGACGAACATTTTGACATAGTTTGGTGGTGCCACCCCCCCAGGGACTCCCCCAAAAATCAGTTTTTTGAACGGCTCAAGCTAGAGTTCTACTTTTTTTTGATATCAGTAAATATCTAACAGACAAATATTTTGACATAGTTTGGGAGGACCCCCCCCTTGCGGACCCCCCCCAAATGGATCCCCCAAAAATCAATTTTTTGAACAGCTTAACTTAGAGTGCCAGTGTTTTATGATATCAGCAGATATTTAACAGAAAAATATTTTGATGAAGTTTGGGGGTGCCACCCCCTCAGGGACCCCCCAAAAATCACTTTTTTGAATAGCTTAACTTTGGTGCCAGTCTGTTTTGATATCAGCAGATATTTAACAGACAAATATTTTGACATAGTTTGGTGGTGCCACTCCCCCGGGGACCCCCCAAATGGACTACCAAAAATCAATTTTTGAACGGCTCAAGCTGGGATGCCAGTGTTTTATGATATCAGGAGATATTTAACTGAGAAATATTTTGACTCCACTTTTTTGGAGGTTCCATAATCAGATATTTTTGAATAATTGCTGATTTTACCGTAGACAAAAAGTACTTTTGAGCATCACAGCATTAGCTATGCGTCGGTCGTTCACTGGGTTTGCTGGCAAACTCCTATCTAGTTTGTAAATAAATTGTTTTTCAATTATGTTTCAATATTGAGTTTTGAGTCTTCGGCTCAGTAAATAAATTCATTGCTTGTAACCAACCCACTCAGAAAAGTAATTGCCCACCCCTGAGCTAGACTTGACTGTTTATGACTTACCGTATATTCCGGCGTATAAGACGACTGTCAGATATCACGAGGTACAAAAGTTGAATAAAATTTTGTACATTTATCATATATCGGTTGAATAAGACGACTGCTAAACTCTTGCATGTTTTTCTTACAAGAGTTACGTTCGTGAAACACCAACGCACACTTTTTTTCCTAATATTGATGCTATTCTCTTGCTTTTTTTCCGATTTACACAATAATGCACCTTTTGCTATTTTACCGCCAAATTAGTCGAGGCAGAAAATTTGATCGGTGAGGCGCCAGATTAATCCGGCACCCTGCATTACAAAACTTTGTGCTAATTTGAAGCAGAAAACACAAATTTTTTATGCTATTGATGATGTTAAATAAAAATCTTTTCTTGCACGTTTTTTATTTTTACCCACCTACGCATTTTTCATATAAAAAAATCGTCACGTGAAAATTAAGATATAACTGTTATATCAGTTAGATAAGACGATGCCAATTTTTAAGGGTGGTTTTTTGCACTTTAAGGGTTGTCTTATACGCCAGAATATACGGTATTTGAAACAGAGGTCTGAAATTTTGCACTTCTTGGTTGAAAAATGGCCAAAAAAAATATGTAGAAACAAACAAGTGTTGTTTGTTCCAATGACTAGGACTATTCAGATGCCCAATTGACCAAATTTTCAACAAATGCTCAAATTGCAATTCCTTTTTTTTTGGTTGTTTCCACTAATTTTTGGTAATTCTCACAATTGCAAGCACGATTTTAAATGGTTTATACTTTCAATTTTTTTGGTTATTTTGACCAAGTTGACTCAACATTTTTAGTTTTAAACTAAAAATCCAACTCAAGAGCATTAAAATACAAAATAGTAATTAGATAATTGCATTAGCACTTACGTGGCAAAAGCATTTTCTTTCCGCATATGCAGTTAGTGCAAATAGTTGAACAAAGAAATTAAATAAAAAAAGTTTATGCAACATCACTAAGCACTTCACATATTTATTTTTAGCCCTGTAAAATTCCAGTAGACAATCAAATACATAGCCTACGAAACTGCCAGTTTCAATGTTACTAATTTATTTATTCATTAAGTACGACACCATGGTGTACAGCTAACACTCAATTACATTCCTCACAAGTGAAGAGGAAACAAGTAAAAAGTAGACCTATTTGCAAAGATACAGTACAGCTTAATAAAAATTCAAAAAAGAATATCAGATATGTAAATATCAATACAAAGGTGCCAATAAAAAAGCTGATCGGCTTAATGGTTAGTTGGTTACATAGCTATTCAGCAGTAGTGTAAAACGTACTCAAAAAGTAATCAAATATGTTTTGTTACTTGAATGAAAAACTGCTTAAAGTACAAAGTATTGACCAAAAAAGCACCTGAGTAAAAGTAAACAAGTACGAGCTGTTTTAAAAGTACTCAAGTACAAGTATTTCTGAAAGTGTCTAAGCAAAATAAACAATTCAATTGACAAACTGTAGCGTATGGCAACTAGTCCGCTACATTCACATCACTGCCACATCATGCTTGGTCTTTTAACCTATCACTCTCTTAAAAGGTCGTAAATAGTTACTTGATGCAAGTTTTTTGTTATTATATTCAAATCAGAAAGAACAGTACCAAAACTTTGAGATTTGAAAATCATGTCATAATGCAGAATTTGCTCAGAACCATTTCCTAAAATCTTTGCTAACTTAATTGAACAATTGCCAGTAGAAAATTCAACTGTTCTGACGAATTTGTGGTTCAAATTTAAAACTACAGTATCGTACTTTGTACTCTTCTGAACCAAAATGCTACTTAAGGAACTTTAGTTATTTCATGCCTAAAGTTAGGAAGTGAAAAAAGAAAGAATTCCAAAATATAATTACTTTAAAAGTGCATGCTACCCACAAATTCTACTTGAGAAGGTTATTCAAGTAGAGCTACTTTCGCTACTTTACACTTCTGCTACTTATATAGTACCACGCTCATAATTTCAGTCTATTTTAGAGTTATCGATGTTATTTCAAGCTGAAATCCTACTAGGAATGTACCAATACCAAAATTTTTGCCGATGCCAATTCTTGTTAAAATGGCAATTCCGATTCTTTGATTACTGAATCACTTGTATACATATGCTGGACAAAGTTAATTTAAGTGGAGTCCGGTTTCGATTAAAGCAGTGCTTTGCAAACAAGCAGGTGTTAACACTGAAAGCAAAATCATGATTGTGCAATATGCAACTGAGCAAAACAATATGCAATGCTTTCGCAAAAAAAACCTTCTTTGTTTCATTTTTTCTTTTACAATTTGTACTTTTCGTTTCGTAACGTGTAAGCGCTTTCATGAAAACAAAATTGTTTCTGTCTGCACTAGCGCAGCCAGGAATGGGATTAGTGGAACAATCTCCCTCCTTTTGAAAACTATTACAAAAAAAGGTAAAACGTCAAAAACCTAATTTAGAAATGTTCAACTCAAGTGTAATTCTACCCCAAGTTGCAAGTAAGCAATGTCAAAACTTTTGCATTTTTTTTCAAATTTTTTTCGAAGGTTGTTAGCTTTTCTATTGTTTACAAAAAATTTCAGCCATCTAGCTGTATTGTTTCCAAGATATTCAACTTGAAAAAACGTTTGCAGCAAAAAGTCAAAGTTACATTGTAACATAACATGGAAATAAATCACATTTAAAAATCAATTTTGGTAAATATGATTGAAAAATTTATCTATTGCATCACATTAATGTAACAATCACGCATATTAACTTGATTTTATTGAAACAAGAATTAGGCAACGTTGACTTTTTGCAAAATAAGTAAAAGCAAAACCCGAAGAGTGGGAATGCTTGTACAGGGAATGTTGATATCTAATAAAAATGTTTGGATCATTGCGTAATGCGTAGCCAGTATTGAGCTTTCTTGGAATGATAATGTCTCATCAGCATTAATACTTAATGCTTATTCTTGCTTAGTGCTTAGATATCCCTTCCTTCCTTCAACAATAGTAAAAACAGTACAGTGATCAGTTAACGAAACTTTGTATTGAGAAATCACAATACAGTGCATTTTTTGCGTTTAAAGGTAACAAGCAGTATGTGGTGTGAATTAACATAAACAATACTAGGGAGCACTTATTTTTTTAAAAACCAATCATTTTCGGGTGTATAGGCGGGGTTGTTCATATCTTTTAGGGAATTTTACATCTCATTTGTTCTTTATTTGCTACAAGATACTGCATTTGAAATCGGCAAACTGGGCGATGTTGTTGTATGGTCTTATGTGAATAAAACGCATTTTTTGCATCCGCTGTTGCATCGTCAAATAAAATAAAATCATAAAACCAGGTGAAACCACTTTATTCTCTTTCATTATTTATTTTTATGAGTCTGCTGCATGAACGACGACAGGACTCCTGCCTGTTATTGCTAAAACTTTGTAATTTGTTACAATTTGGATAAATTAAACTTTCCGATTTGTATATGCCTCAATTATAACAAAAATTTTGTCCCCCCCTTTTTTTTATTTCTGAATGCGCCGGAGTCTCTCTGGTACAAAATACAAATGTAAAACGATCCGATCAGACAAAATTAGCAATGTTATAATGTTCAGAGAATTGGCAAGGATCGGTCATATTTTACCGATGCCGATTCCAAAAAAATTGCCAATGTCAATTAATTAGCACATCCCTAAATCCTACTTGTGTGGCCGAGAGGTAATCCAACTTATATGGCCACTATTGGTCGGCAGCCTGGGTGAGAGGGTAAAGGAGTCGTTTTTACAACTATCCTGGTCGCATGATCTGGGTTCTACCCACACCCTGGTGGCATTGTAGCGTCCTTGGATAAGACGCTATACGATGATTATCTCTTTGGTGGTTTCAGACAAGCAGCAAATTCAGTTGGCAAGAATTTCAAATCCATAGGAACATTGGATCACTGGAAACTCCTAAGCAGGTGTGGATTCCTCCAACCATGAATTAGTCATTGCAATGAGAAGTGTGCAGATTGTCCAGTATTTAGTGTCTGACACTGTCTGGTGACAGGAGGATAAATAAGCACTACAACAACAACTAACTAATCCCATAGTGATGACTAAAATGGCAGAATGGGTATTGTCTAGGTTGCTCCTGGAACAGTTGTCAGCACGCGAGTAAGAGAATAAAAAAATACAGTAATGCTTGGATTGTTTAAGATTTATGCAATAGCAATCGTGCAAAACACAAGTCCTTTTTTTCTTGAAGCGTTTCAGCAGCAATACTATGTGCTTAACCGTTATTGCAGCAGGAGTTTCTTGGCTCTTTCCTAAACCTCTTTAATACAGTTAACAGCATTCCACAGACAGTGTTTTTTGGCACATAAACCGGAATTTATTACATTTTGAGTGTAGTATTTCATGAAAATTCTTACAATGCTGAAGAATTCAGCTGAAAAATATTTTGGGCGAAAAAAGGTGAAAAGGTTTAAAAAAGATTTGATGAACCAAAGGCACACAGCACAAAAATACCTTAAAAAGCAGATGAGTGCAAAATCTATGATGTGTTTAAGAAAATGCAGGCAGTAATCGAACATATCGAACATAAAAGAGCACATTTAAGTCACTGAACGCATCAATTTTAGCAACAGATAAAACCCAGGTTTTCAGATTGCAAAACCCCAGACTAAGGTTTAGAAAAACAGGTTTGAATCAGATACCTTTCTAAGCACTTACATTGCCCAGTTAAGACATTTTTAAACAAAAAATTTTGACTTTTGGCTCAATCCCTTAGCAAAACCCAGGTTGCACATCTGCATAATCTCATATTTTATTAGGATATATCAGTATTTGACACAGAAAAAAGATCCCAGGGTTGTTGTTTTTTTTTTGGCCACCAGTTGACCACTATTGCTCCAAAGCTATAGCAATGAAACTGTACATGCAAGCAGTTCCCAAAAAAACTTGAAAAACTACAGCTAATTTTAAAAAAGTATTTCCAATGAGACTGATAACTAGGCCTATTGATCTTTTCCATAAGCACAGACAGTGGAGGCCAGTTCCTCCTCAACTGAAATGCCACCAATGATAAAATAATAGCAACACAGCCTATTGTTTCTTCAGTTCCAGTTTTTTTCAGTATTTTTATGTACAACAGTAAACTAGTAATCACTGGTGCCGCCCCTTTGGATATGACACTGAAGGGGTGAAACATGTCTGGCCCCCTCGGTTTTTCGGCAAGTAATACCCACTCGGCGACAAGAAACCAAAATTCCGAATTGAGATAGGAAGGCTCTATTTCACCGGAAATTTTTATCTAGTTTTTTATTGATTCTGACTCAAATCTAATCCAAACTCAAATGCTTACTCTAAAATACTTTTTTTAGGACGCTTAGGACGATTAGGACGGTTAGGACGCGCGTCCTAAACGTCCTAACAAACCGATACTTTTTTTAGGACGCTACCAAAAATCAACTCAAATCTAGTTTATTTAATTAAAAATTAATTGGGGACTCAATTAAAATGAACTAAAATCTAGTTTTTAATAAAAAATTAGATGCGAATTTATCCTGTAATAGTTGCAGTTCCGATATGCACTAAAACACCTCCGTCCGACTTTTTTTAGGACGCTATCAAAATCATTCGAAATCTGGTTTCTTTTATGAAAATCATCAACTTGAAGTGATGCAAAGATTGAAGATGAATGACCAATCATCCTAAACCTGCCAACAAACAAAATTAAACGCAAATGCGTAACAAATTTGTCCTAGAATGTCTCCGTCCTAAAAAAAGTACAGCGTCCTAAAAAAAGTCTGAAACTTGTTTTAGGACGCTATCAAAATCATTCGAAATCTGGTTTCTTTTATGAAAATCATCAACCTGAAATGATGCAAAGATTGAAGATGAATGACCAATCATCCTAAACCTGCCAACAAACAAAATTAAACGCAAATGCGTAACAAATTTGTCCTAGAATGTCTCCGTCCTAAAAAAAGTACAGCGTCCTAAAAAAAGTCTGAAACTTGTTTTAGGACGCTATCAAAACCATTCGAAATCTGGTTTCTTTTATGAAAATCATCAACCTGAAATGATGCAAAGATTGAAGATGAATGACCAATCATCCTAAACCTGCCAACAAACAAAATTAAACGCAAATCCGTAACAAATTTGTCCTAGAATGTCTCCGTCCTAAAAAAAGTACAGCGTCCTAAAAAAAGTCTGAAACTTTTTTTAGGACGCTATCAAAATCATTCGAAATCTGGTTTCTTTTATGAAAATCATCAACCTGAAATGATGCAAAGATTGAAGATGAATGACCAATCATCCTAAACCTGCCAACAAACAAAATTAAACGCAAATCCGTAACAAATTTGTCCTAGAATGTCTCCGTCCTAAAAAAAGTACAGCGTCCTAAAAAAAGTCTGAAACTTTTTTTAGGACGCTATCAAAATCATTCGAAATCTGGTTTCTTTTATGAAAATCATCAACCTGAAATGATGCAAAGATTGAAGATGAATGACCAATCATCGTAAATCTGCAATTAAACAAAGCTAAACGCAAATCCGTAACCAGTAGCGTAGCCAGGGGGGGACGTAGTGGCTATAGCCCCCCCCCCCCCATTGGCATGTCGACCAAAATGCAGAATGGGAAAACGCTACGTTTTTAGCACCTTTGAGACTGTTTTATGCACTGGAGTGGACTAAATAGTGATTTAAAACATCTTTTGAAACATATATTCAAGGGGGAGGGGGAACTAATTTGTCAAAAATAGAACTAACTAATAAATGAAAACTTTGAAAAATGGTAAGAAATAAGCAATCAAATTTGATCGCAAGTGTAAAAATGCTAAACATAGGTGTCATCAATAAATATACCATAAACTAAGGAATAGGGGGGGGGGGGCTATTCAGTATTAGTTAATGACTAATCATTTCTCTCAAATCTCTTTTCATTGCCCCCCCCCTCAATTATTTATCTCTGTAAACTGTATACGAAATAGATTACTCCGTGTGAGTTTTATTGAACTATTCGATTTTATGATTTACCAGCATCTAAACAAAAAAACTAACATTTTATCATTGGCCACCTCCCAAATAGCCCATTTCTGCCACCAGTTTAATCATGTTTGCACTGCCAATTTCTAAGCCACGTTTTAAAATCATTATTTTTTAATCAAAATAGCTCTAAAATGAAGTTAATTTTGCAAAAAAAAATGCAAAATTTTCGAGCGCTGGTGGCTCCGCCCTCAGACCCCCAAAACAGCCCCCCCTCCATTGCGAATTTCTGGCTACGCGCCTGTCCGTAACAACTTTGTCCTAAAACATCACCTTCCTAAAAACATGCAGCTTCCTAAAAAAAGTCTGAAACTTTTTTTAAGACGCTATCAAAATCATTCGAAATCTGGTTTCTTTTATAAAAATCACCAAGCTAAACTGATGCAAAGATTGAAAACACGTAACAAAGCGTTATAAAATTGCTAATTACATATTTCTTGCAGATTTGAAAAGGCAAAACAAAAGGTCCTGTTCAAAAAAAGTTTAATTGTGTTCATAGGCGATTTTATTACATCGAAACTTCTTGTCTATAATCGATTAGCTTTAGATTAGGTGAAACACGTCTAGAAACTGGTAACAAAAAACCTCTCACATGTTTTAAGGCGAAATGTAGACCAGAAACAAAACTTTTAATGTGTTCAATATTTTTAACAATGTCAGTTAATGATTTTTTGTTTAAATTTTGATTGAAAATTATGTCCTCAAGGAATATTCTGGAGACGCGAAGCATATGAGGCGAATTCATTTACTTCATTCATTCATCCTTGGTTACAACCATAGGACATGCAATTTGAGTGGACAGCACACACGGAAGTAGTACAAGAAAGTAAAACGGGAAGTAAGCACCGCTATACCCATCAATCACGGTTGGTATGATTTGGACTGAATAATCTTTATTCCCACATTTAATCACAAAGTGAAAGGTTAGCAGTTTTAGCTATTTTTTGTTGCTGCAAGCTGTGCCGCGAAAAAGTTACTAACTTGTTGCAGTTTTTTTACCACATCATGCTGCTGTATATATCAGATATATACCAAGGACTAACACTTAACAGTCGTTTCATCGTATTACAGCTTTGATTGACAAGAAAAACAAGTAACTTTATGAAAATCATAACGTCAGCCCTTAGTCAGTTAATCGCGTATGGAGGAGGGGCTAGAGCTTCCCCAATCCTCTTTTGGCTCGTCGCATAATGCAAAAATTTTCAATAGCGTTAAACTCGTGTTCCACTGTTCCCCTTATTCGCAAAAATACGTAGGTTTAATCTGTTTGACTCCGTATACGATTCAACCCTGCGTTTCAAACTTTCGTGACAACTTTCAGAAAATGATGACTTCGGACAATTTCTTGCAGAATATCGAACATCACGTAGCTTATTCCGCTAGAAATTTTGTTAAATCATCCTTTTCTGAACTCACGAAAGTTTGAAACGAAGAGTTCCCCCTGCGATGCGGAATCAAACGGATTAATTCTGTTTTTGCAAAAAGAAGGAGTAGTGGAACAAAGTTTGAGGCACCTCTTTGTTACTTCAAGTAGTTTTTATTTCTTCAATGAAACCGATCTCCAGCACTATCTCTTTAATTGCTTGAACAATTTATTATAATTTTGAAGCTTCTAAAAAAGACCGATGTCAGATAATTTTGAAACCAAGCCTCAAAACTTGTGATTTACGAAAAAGTTTATTTTTGTAGAAGAAAAATTTAAGAAGTCAATTAAAACTCCATTGTCCATTTCTAGAGTAGCTGCACTGACTATAGCAGGCGCGCTAACTGCAGTAATTCTAATGCGGTGGGGCAGAGATATCTTACGACAAGAAATCCTTGGAGAGGGGTTTTAACCCAAAGACATATTTCGTTTGCAGTTCAAAAACGGGCCTAAAGGAGCCAACCCAACCACAAGAGGCCATGAGAGTCTGGGTGCGAGGCCATTTTAACGCAAAAAAAATTAAGCCAGTTTAACGTCATTGGAATGCCATTTCGCACGTCTGTAGAGTCTTCTTCTTCTTCTTTCTTCATTGCCCGCTTTTCCGTGAGGGTTGCGGGGGCAGTAGCTCAAGATTAAGCCGCCACACAGTAGGCATATAACCTAGTTGGGATAGAAGTATTATTGCTGCATTTTGGAAGGTTTTTGACAAAATTATATTACCTAACCCCTTCAGTCTTTTTTTCGTCCAAATTATTTCGGTCAAGTCCAAAACACGTTGGCATAATGCCGTTCAATTTTCCTTATCTGGGTATTCCTAATTATTGCAACCTGTAAAGCCCTGTCTACAATTCAAACTGTGGGTAAAATTGTGAGCGTACCAACGTATCCTTATAGCAACAAATTTTAAGCAACCGGCAGCTTGAACGCTGGTAGAGCGTTAAATCGGGCGAACCGAACTTTGGTTTTAAGCAAAGTAAAATTACGTTTGTTCGCTCACGATTTTACGCGCAGTAAAGGCCGGGCCTAAACGCGGCAATCACAGCTTTTTTCTAGGAAATTAGTGTAATGACTGTAAATCGCGTAACACCAAAATTATTACAAATGCAAGTATACTATCGCCAAATCGTTACGTGCAAAAAAGCACATCGTATTTGAATTTCTCAGCATTGTAATTAATCCAAGTTGCGGCGACATAAACTATGCAAAATCGACCTTACGAAACATCTCGACTTCAGATTTGCAGAGCAGTGAATCGGTAGGTCTAATCCATAAAATCGAACCCAGAAAAACAGCTTTGGTTTTACTTTTAATACAAAGTTGATGCTGGTGCGTGGTTTAAAAAGTGGGCCAGTTATTCTTTCAAGCAATGTAGAAATACCATATCAGCTAAACTTTTGATTCTTGTACAAAGATTTTGGATATTTGAATATTAAAGGTCTTCCATTCCGACCTTTCCTCACTGCTCTGTTTTTTCTCTCTCACCCTTTCAAGTTGACAACCCCAAACAGATCAAATGATGCTCATCTGAAAAGATTTTGTTGTTATAAAACATAGTTTTTGAATGAAAACATTTTCTGCAATTTTGTGAAATTTTGCGAAGTTTAATTTTGCCAATGCTTAATTGCTTATTCTCTTTTGCTAAATGTTTAATTGCTTACTTTCTTTAAACACTAGCGTTTCTCTTCTCGTTCGTTTTTATGCGAAAAAAAAAGATTAAAAATTCACGTGTTCTTCCTCAAGCCAGCAATAGGCGAGGGTATCTTATCCTTATTACGAGGATAAAAGCAAAAAATGGTGATCGACAAGAGACCACAACAATGCATTAATGCCGCGGTAGCAATATTGCTGTCAATTAGCATTATATTTTTTGTCCGAAGTTTTGATAGGATTCGATGTTCTGAAAAGATTCTGGAATTAAAAAAAAAGATCTGAAAATATTCTAAAATATGCCGATATTTTAAAAAGAACATACCTGCGTACTGTTATTTTGTCAACAGAGATTCATGTGTACTACATGTATTTGAGCTTAAACACGTACTTTAGTAAAATACAAACTTAATTTGACGTTCGTCTCTGGAGCGAGAGGTCTGAGGTTCAAACTTCGGGCCGGTCAAATCGAACACATCAGTGTTGCCAACGGCTCACCACCGCTGCAACATTTTCTTCAAAAGGAACTGTGTTGCACGGGCGCAATGACGCGGACATGGGCCCCACCAACTCGTTACACGCTTCGGCGCAATACAGTAAGTACAGCGAAAGATTTCATTGTGATTTGATTTTGAATGTATGCGAGGAAATAAATTAATTTAAAACAGTGAGTGCATAATTATGTCAAAATATAACATTTGTTTTGAAAATGCGAGAACGCCATGAACAACACTTCATTGGATTAAGTGATTAACGTTTTTGGTTTAAGTTGACAATTTTTAAAATTGTGAACAATTTAGAAAAGCCTCCTAGATTGTCAATCTACGTTTTAATTGGCAAAGATGGTTTAAATTCTTGGAATAAATAGCGTGGATTTGTTATTCTATTGGTGTTAAAAAAATAAGTCTAGCTTTTTGTTATTCTGTGCTCTCTTTCAGTACGGCAAATGGATTTCAACTTATATCATTCATTTTTAATTGTATTGTAAATTGTTTGTGCGATCCACTGATTGCAAATTGCTTTCCAGGCTTTTTAGTGAGCTTTCAAAGTTTTAAGTACCGGTAATGAAAGAGTTTGAATTTTTACGCTACAGTTTGCACCAATATTTATTCAAATGATATTTTGAAAAATCGAATAAACTTTTAAAGACTACCACGGTTTAAGTGTGTTATTTAAGGTTGGCAATGCAGATTTTTCTTAGCAGTAAATAAAAAACACAGCACCAACTCGCCACGATCGTCAGTGTTGCAACACTCGGCCGAAAGTTGCATTTTACTAACCCGCTCGATTCCGTTTTGGCGAAAATATTTGATCCCGCAAACCAAGCAAACTTGAAAGGTTTTTATCATTTATAGACTAAATTATTTTGAACAGCACCCTTCGACAGCGCGTAAACTAGTCAGCAAAACCAAGGGGCCTAGAGACATTTTGCCCCCATAAATGTCATACCTCAGGGGGCACCGCTTTCCGCCCTCCTGAAATCGACACCAGTGTTTGTAAATAAAAAGGTACTAAGCATAAAGTAAAAATAGTGCACTCTGAAACTTTCTGTCCAGGTATATTTTCACTATAAAGTGCGTCTTTATATTTTAAATTATCTAACATTTTCAAACAAGAGCTTCAAGAAATTAAGTACAAAATTGTTACTGCCGGACAAAGTTTTCTTGCATTGATGATGGAAATCTGAAAATAAGTACTCTACCAAAAAAAAGAAAACAGGACCAACATAAATGTGCATTGCATACACTATTTTTCAAAAAAAAAACCTGGATCTCCAAGCCCTAAGGACACATAAAACAGCAAAAAATTGAACATTTACTCCGGCAAGTTGAACAAAGTCTTATGATTTAGCTAGAACCTTCACGCGGATATAACTGTCAAAAGATTAGGCTAAATAGCAACAAACAGATTAAACCTAAGTATTTTTGCGAATAAGGGGAACAGTGGAACACGAGTTTAACGCTATTGAAAATTTTTGCGTTATGCGACGAGCCAAAAGAGGATTGGGGAAGCTCTAGCCCCTCCTCCATACGCGATTAACTGACTAAGGGCTGACGTTATGATTTTCATAAAGTTACTTGTTTTTCTTGTCAATCAAAGCTGTAATACGATGAAACGACTGTTAAGTGTTAGTCCTTGGTATATATCTGATATATACAGCAGCACGACGTGGTAAAAAAACTGCAACAAGTTAGTAACTTTTTCGCGGCACAGCTTGCAGCAACAAAAAATAGCTAAAACTGCTAACCTTTCACTTTGTGATTAAATGTGGGAATAAAGATTATTCAGTCCAAATCATACCAACCGTGATTGATGGGTATAGCGGTGCTTACTTCCCGTTTTACTTTCTTGTACTTCTTCCGTGTGTGCTTTGCACTCAAATTGCATGTCCTATGGTTGTAACCAAGGATGAATGAATGAAGTAAATGAATTCGCCTCATATGCTTCGCGTCTCCAGAATACTCCTTGAGGACATAATTTTCAATCAAAATTTAAACAAAAAGTCATTAACTGACATTGTTAAAAATATTGAACATATTAAAAGTTTTGTTTCTGGTCTACATTTCGCCTTAAAACATGTGAGAGGTTTTTTGTTACCAGTTTCTAGACGTGTTTCACCTAATCTAAAGCTAATCGATTATAGACAAGAAGTTTCGATGTAAAGGTGAATTTACACAGTATCCGTTTTTCGTCCGTTTTCGTCCGTTTTTTTACGTTTTTGCTTCTCCTTGACAAAGTATGCGCTTTTTCATCCGCATTTTTATGTGTCCATATCCGCACTAACCAGACAGTCACATACTGGACAAAAGTTTTCCGAAAAAATTTTTTTGTTAAGGGGTACAGCTCTATTTCGAAATATCGCTCTTATCGTTCATACACGAAATTTTTGAACAAAATTTTTATCTACAGTATATATAACAGTCTACTTAGTGCGGATATGGACTTATAAAAATGCGGATGAAAAAGCGCATACTTTTTCAAGGAGAAGCAAAAACGTAAAAAAACGGACGAAAACGTACGAAAAACGGATACTGTGTAAATTCACCTTAATAAAATCGCCTAAGAACACAATTAAACTTTTTTTGAACAGAACCTTTTGTTTTGCCTTTTCAAATCTGCAAGAAATATGTTATTAGCAATTTTATAACGCTTTGTTACGTGTTTTCAATCTTTGGATCAGTTTAGCTTGGTGATTTTTATAAAAGAAACCAGATTTCGAATGATTTTGATAGCGTCCTAAAAAAAGTTTCAGACTTTTTTTAGGACGCTGCATGTTTTTAGGACGGTGATGTTTTAGGACAAAGTTGTTACGGACAGGCGCGTAGCCAGAAATTCGCAATGGGGGGGGCTGTTTTGGGGGTCTGAGGGCGGAGCCACCAGCGCTCGAAAATTTTGCATTTGTTTTGCAAAAATAACTTCATTTTAGAGCTACTGTATTTTGATTAAAAAATAATGATTTTAAAACGTGGCTTAGAAATTGGCAGTGCAAACATGATTAAACTGGTGGCAGAAATGGGCTATTTGGGAGGTGGCCAATGATAAAATGTTAGTTTTTTTGTTTAGATGCTGGTAAATCATAAAATCGAATAGTTCAATAAAACTCACACGGAGTAATCTATTTCGTATACACTTTACAGAGATAAATAATTGGGGGGGGGGGGGGGGGCAATGAAAAGAGATTTGAGAGAAATGATTAGTCATTAACTAATACTGAATAGCCCCCCCCCCCTATTCCTTAGTTTATGGTATATTTGTTGATGACACCAATGTTTAGCATTTTTACACTTGCGATCAAATTTGATTGCTTATTTCTTACTATTTTTCAAAGTTTTCATTTATTAGTTAGTTCTATTTTTGACAAATTAGTTCCCCCTCTCCCTTGAATATATGTTTCAAAAGATGTTTTAAATCACTATTTAGTCCACTCCAGTGCATAAAACAGTCTCAAAGGTGCTAAAAACGTAGTGTTTTCCCATTCTGCATTTTGGTCGACATGCCAATGGGGGGGCTATAGCCACTCCGCCCCCCTGGCTACGGTACTGGTTACGGATTTGCGTTTAACTTTGTTTATTTGCAGGTTTACGATGATTGGTCATTCATCTTCCATCTTTGCATCACTTCAGGTTGATGATTTTCATAAAAGAAACCAGATTTCGAATGGTTTTGATAGCGTCCTAAAAAAAGTTTCAGACTTTTTTTAGGACGCTGTACTTTTTTTAGGACGGAGACATTCTAGGACAAATTTGTTACGGATTTGCGTTTAATTTTGTTTGTTGGCAGGTTTAGGATGATTGGTTGTTCATCTTCCATCTTTGCATCACTTCAGGTTGATGATTTTCATAAAAGAAACCAGGTTTCGAATGGTTTTGATAGCGTCCTAAAAAAAGTTTCAGACTTTTTTTAGGACGCTGTACTTTTCTTAGGACGGAGATATTCTAGGACAAATTTGTTACGGATTTGCGTTTAATTTTGTTTAATTGCAGGTTTAGGATGATTGGTTGTTCATCTTCCATCTTTGCATCACTTCAGGTTGATGATTTTCATAAAAGAAACCAGGTTTCGAATGATTTTGATAGCGTCCTAAAAAAAGTTTCAGACTTTTTTTAGGACGCTGTACTTTTTTTAGGACGGAGACATTCTAGGACAAATTTGTTACGAATTTGCGTTTAATTTTGTTTGTTGGCTGGTTTAGGATGATTGGTCATTCATCTTCAATCTTTGCATCACTTCAGGTTGATGATTTTCATAAAAGAAACCAGATTTCGAATGGTTTTGATAGCGTCCTAAAAAAAGTTTCAGACTTTTTTTAGGACGCTGTACTTTTTTTAGGACGGAGACATTCTAGGACAAATTTGTTACGAATTTGCGTTTAATTTTGTTTGTTGGAAGGTTTTGGATGATTGGTCGTTTATCTTCAATCTTTGCATCACTTCAGGTTGATGATTTTCATAAAAGAAACCAGATTTCGAATGATTTTGATAGCGTCCTAAAAAAAGTTTCAGACTTTTTTTAGGACGCTGTACTTTTTTTAGGACGGAGACATTCTAGGACAAATTTGTTACGGATTTGCGTTTAATTTCGTTTGTTGGCTGGTTTAGGATGATTGGTCATTCATTTTCAATCGTTGAATCACTTCAGGTTGATGATTTTCATAAAAGAAACCAGATTTCGAATGGTTTTGATAGCGTCCTAAAAAAAGTTTCAGACTTTTTTTAGGACGCTGTACTTTTTTTAGGACGGAAATAATTTAGGACAAAGTTGTTTCGAGTTTGCGTTTAATTTCGTTTGTTGGAAGGTTTAGGATGATTGGTCGTTCATTTTCAATCTTTGCATCAGTTTAGATTGATGATTTTCATAAAAGAAACCAGATTTCGAATGATTTTGATAGCGTCCTAAAAAAAGTTTCAGACTTTTTTTAGGACGGAGGTGTTTTAGTGCATATCGAAACTGCAACTATTACAGGATAAATTCGCATCTAATTTTTTATTAAAAACTAGATTTTAGTTCATTTTGATTGAGTCCCCAATTAATTTTTAATTAAATAAACTAGTTGTGAGTTGATTTTTGGTAGCGTTCTAAAAAAAGTATCGGTTTGTTAGGACGTTTAGGACGCGCGTCCTAACCGTCCTAATCGTCCTAAGCGTCCTAAAAAAAGTATTACCCTAGCCTAAATACTAAAAAAACAAGAAAATTTCACGTTTTTAATTTACCTTTACAGTTAGATTCTTTTTGACATCTAATTAATGGAAATCTAATTTTACCAGTTCACCAACTCAATACAAATGAGAAACCTACTTCAAACTTACACCTTATTATGATAAGGCTGAATACCGTATTAACTGGTTCTCAGTGCCCCTCTTAAGTTTTTGGCTAATCAGCAGGTGCCCAGATTAAAAAAAAATAAAAAACCGATAGTGCCCAAAGCTGTAATAACTTGTTTATACCTTTGTTCGCTCAATTTTACATCAATTCATTATTTACCGTAAGTAGCCTAAGCCAAAAGTAATATTTTCACTTTTCGACTTCTCTAAAGTTATGTTTATCATATTGCCAAAAATTACTTGCCCTTCATCATCATCATATTTATTTATTTACCAAGTGACGTCATATCACAAGAAAAAACTGCAACTTCCTCTAGGTCTATCACCAAAGCATCGAAATATGCAATTCCTTTAAAACCAACACACAAACTTGCAGAGTCAAAGCGATATTTAGTCACTTGGTGAGGAGACAGCGAAGGACCGAAAGGTCATCTAAGTCTACTGCCACCTCACCAAGTTAAGGTTAAAAAAGCAGCTTCTAGATTTTCTCAGTCTTTTCTCAAAGCAGCTTCTAGATTTTTTATCACTTTCTATGATAAAAATTTTACGCAAAATTAAAACAAAGTGTTGCAAAGATATGTACACTTTGTACAGTATATATACAAAACTCACAGTCACCATGTAAAGAAAATGCAAGGCAACATTAGAATTGTTCTAACTCTAAGCATACTAAAAAATAAAAAAAATAAAAATACTGTAACTACAGATTGGATAGAAAATTTTTGTTTTGCTTATCCAACAAATGTAATAAAGTTTTGTTTTGCTTATAAAGTTTTGCTTATAAACTTATAAACAATAAAGTTTTGCTCATCCAACAACTACAGATTGGATAGAAACTTGCCCTTGATCCAACAAATCGCTGATTTGCAGACAAAAATCAGCTTAGTGGGAACACTGGTTCTACTTCCACAGTTCCAGGTACCAGTACTGTACTAGCGTAAGCACAGTATAAATATCATACAGTAGGTTCACTCCAAGCAAAAACCATTGTGACGTGTGTCCGCATTTTTTGAGAGCCAAGCAAACCTTTGGAGTCAAATTGACGTCATAAATCAGAGGTGGAGTCGAGGACACAAGGCTCGAGGCCAAGCCCAAGGCCAAGAACACAAAAAAATCCGAGGCCAAGGCCAAGGACAGCCTTTCCGAGGATAGACACTCTCGAGGCCAAGGACAGGAATGCTCGAGGCCAAGGCCAAGGACCAAGGACACAAGCGCAAGTGCTCGCCAAAAAATTTTCGGGCGATCTCCAAAAAAAAAAAAAAAAGTTCTTCACAAAAATTTTTCAGGCGATCTCCACAAAAAACGTTTTCCAAAAAATTTTTCAAGCACCCCTTAGAATTTTAACAATTCAAAAATTAGTGCTGTCTTCGAGCCGAGGACAGGCCAATTTTCGAGGACTTGAGGTCTCGAGGCCAAGGCCAAGGACTTCAAAATGTGTCCTCGAGGCCAAGGACGTCCTCGAGGACTCCACCTCTGGTCATAATAGTGACATCGTGAGCGGATTTGAGTTATGCCAAATGATAGCAATTGTCCTGAAGGCCTTCATCTTTTTTTATGGCCCTTAATGTTGAAGGGCACCATTTTTTACAGCTGTCTTACTCCTGACGTAACTTGATGTAGCTTTCGTTGTACTTTGCGGATTGAGATAAATTTGGTACCATCAAATCCGTTTAAGCTCGGGTTTTGATTCGCTCCGTTTGTTACGTCACTTAATTGTGTATGACGTCACAAAGTTGCAAACGTAAATATAACCTAAAATTGGAACTTTTTCTTCTTTCGGTAACTTTAGTTATGGGGGGTTTTGATAGCGTTTGACACCCAACAGTTTTGTTTTGCCCGAAACTTGCTCTGTATCGTCAACTAGCGTTCCTGCAATTTTCGTTTTAATTGCTGAAGGATTTACAAAAATATCGTTGGTTGTTTGCATGACATGGTCAAGCTATAACGATAAATACAGCATTTAATAGCCTTTGTGCTTTCAGTGATACAACTTAATTGTTACGTCAATGCTGTTAAGTTGAAGCTGGCTGTTCCTAAATTTTCACCAATTTTCAGTCTCATTTGTTCTCAATTCCAGGGTGTTGAACCGTTTCAAATAACGGTTCGGGTTCAGGTTTAGCTCCTGCTCAAAATATTTTTGCGGTTCAGGTTTGGTTCGGGTTCACTTGAGCACCATTTTCGAGGTTCAGGTTTGGTTCAGGTTCTCTCAAGTAAAATATTACTGGTTCAGGTTCGGTTCGGGTTCATAGACTTAAAATTTAACTGTCGTTACTCGTTTCGTCCAGAAAAAAAAAAAGGAGAAATTGCTGATCCTGTTGATGATTACCACTGCTCTTATTGTGCATGTACCAGCGCCAGCGGCATCCGGATATGGAAAAATATATTCTTACTTTTGTTAGGGGTTCAGGTTCGGTTTGGATTCACTTGAGCACAATTTTGAGGGTTCAGGTTTGGTTCAGGTTCACTGAAGTAAAATTTTGCTGGTTCAGGTTCGGTTCGGGTTTACCAAAATGAAACGGTTCATTCGGGTTTACGGTTCGGGTTCAGGTTCGGTTCGACACCCTCGAGCGTCGGTCGTTCCAATAAAGTGACCTAAATTTATTTTTGCTTTGTTCAAAATTATATTGTCTTTTGGTATTGATAATTAGCGACTTTATGTCAGACAAATCAACAGTAGCAATATAGAAAAAGTTCTTAAAAAATCTGCTGATGGTTTACAAATGTGTTGTACCAGCCTGTGTTCTTTATTATTTTTTTTTTTAAGCTGAAGCTGGAATGTTCGTAATTTTTTTTGTTTTTAACTTTGAGCAAAAATGAGCTTCCTTTGGCAAAAATGAGCTTCGTGTCACCACCTGAACCACTTTCGTACAGTTTTAGAACCATTTGCAAGAACTAAATTGCCAAATGTCGGAAGCCATTTAAAAGAATTAAATTAAATTATTACGAAGCACTGCGGCTATATCGCAACAGCGTGTGTGAACAGGTTTTAGTGAATTTGGTACAGCCAGGTTAAAATTACGCTCTTCAAGAAAGAGATGCATTTTTGACTCCAAAGTTGGTTTTAATAATATTCTTTCAATTTAACAGAACATGAGAACAACAACAACTGGTAGACGCAACAACGAAATACAAGCGGTGGAATCTTCAAACTTGAGAAATAAAATAGTTAAAATTATAGAGTTATTTGTATGCAGCTGAAATACTAATTTTGAACCAAATAATGCTGCTTCGAACCAAAAGACATCAATCAAGTCGCTAACTAATGACAATGACGTACGTAACAGTTAAATTGTATCACTAAAAAGCACAAAGGCTATTAAATGCTGTATTTATCGTTACAGCTTGATCATGTCATGCAAACAACCAACGATATTTTTGTAAATCCTTTAGCAATTAAAACGAAAATTGCAGGAACGCTAGTTGACGATACAGAGCAAGTTTCGGGCAAAACAAAACTGTTGGGTGTCAAACGCTATCAAAACCCCCCATAACTAAAGTTACCGAAAGAAGAAACAGTTCCAATTTTAGGTTATATTTACGTTTGCAACTTTGTGACGTCATACACAATTAAGTGACGTAACAAATGGAGCGAATCAAAACCCGAGCTTAAACGGATTTGATGGTACCAAATTTATCTCAATCCGCAAAGCACAACGAAAGCTACGTCAAGTTACGTCAGGAGTAAGACAGCTGTGAAAAATGGTGCCCATCAACATTAAAGGCCATAAAAAAGATGAAGGCCTTATATTCGTCAGGTGGAGACAAAAGTCATAAAATTTCAGAACAATTGCTATCATTTGGCATAACTCAAATCCGCTCACGATGTCACTATTATGACGTCAATTTGACTCCAAAGGTTTGCTTGGCTCTCAAAAAATGCGGACACACGTAACAATTGAGTGAACCTACTGTATGATATTTATACTGTGGCGTAAGTCTGATGTACCATTACATTAATGTAAAACCAATGCAGGTAGTCTACTGTCAACTTAAATTTTATCCCAAAGCTTAGCACTAAGCTATTTTTTAGGGGCTGGCAGCAGGGATGTGGAACTGGGAAGCGGCAATTTTTAAATCGCTTCCGCTTTTTAGAATGTAAGGCTCTAAAGGAAAAGAACAAAAGAATGCAGCGACAATTTACCCAATCGGAAGACTTGCCAGGCACGTTCAGAGTGAACTGTACCCAAACGTGAGATTTGGCAGAAGCACACTCTTACCACTACACCACTGGGATGACACATTAAATGCATCAAAGTGCCGTATTTAACTCAAATTAATGAGAAATAAGCAATAGAACATAATGACCAGAGCTGACAGTGGAGCAGCTTTTTCATATTGGAAACTAGACTGGTGCACTAGACCCTGGACCTGAGACACTTCCTATATTTTAAGTTTCGTATCAATCTAGCTCTAAGATTTTATGTTAACTTGTCTTGCATAACACAACTTTAGCGCGAAGACTCTTGAGCTTACGGTGAAGAATCGTTAAGCAAAAGTAGATCGAATCATTGGAACGACCGACGCTCGCGTCGCGTGTTCCTTTGTTTTTACTCGGCCATTTTCCAACTAACGAGTGCGAAATTGCAGACTTTTGCTGATAACTCAAGAACGGTTGGGTCTAACTACATGAAATTTTGACAGCAGTTTGAGATTAATGAGTTGTATGTGTGTACCAATTTTGAGGCAATTGGTCACGGGACTTTGGTTCTAGAACCCGAAAACCGGCCCGCAAGTTTGGCGTAAAAAGCGGTCTCAGTCAAAAACGGCTTAAGTACGGCAAAAAATATTTCATAGAGTTATATGTCTCAAGATACCCTTTCATCCCAACCAACCCACTTTTGGCCGCGATGAGGTTTATTTCTTTTTTTTTTTTTCGTTTTTTTCCTTTTTTTTTCTTCCTAAATTTTGCGCGCTCTTATTCTCCTAAACCACAACACATCGAAATCTGATCGAAATCTAATTTTCATGTAAAGTTGTTGAGCTGCAAATGCAATTTTTTCTCCCGAAACTTTTTGGGGCAACTCCACCGGGAACCCCCCAAAATGGGGCCCCAAAAATCAATTTTTTGAACGGCTCAACTTAGGATGCTAGTTCTTTTTGATATCAGTAGATATTTAACAGACAAATATTTAAGCATAGTTTGGGGGTGCCACCCCCCCGGGACTCCCCCAAAAATCAATTTTTTGAACGGCTCAAGCTAGAGTTCTACTTTTTTTTGATATCAGTAGATACTTAACAGACAAATATTTTGACATAGTTTGGGGGTACCACCCTCCTCGGAAACCCCCCCAAATGGTCCCCCCAAAAATCAATTTTTTGAATGGCTCAACTTAAGGTGCCAGTTTGTTTTGATATCAGTAGATATTTAACAGACAAATATTTTGTCATAGTTTGGAGGTGCACAGAGCTGGACAACGCTGTTTCGAGCTTTTAACTCACATCGGCAGCCCTTAGCTTCTCTAACAAAGTTATTCCCCAGCTGGACAAGAGTACAAGACTCTTGGCCGAAATGGACTAACCATAAGGGCTTGCACAGCGGTAGAGGCTTTGTAGGAAATAAACAATTTTTCACTTGTGGTACTTAAAAAAACAAGTGAAAAAATCGTTGAACCCTTGTAGTAAGGACAGCCATAGGTTATTCCTACTACAAGGGTTCCCCTTGTGTGACCACGGAAATCATAAGCAAAAAGTTTGACGTCCTTCATGGTCGACCCTTGGGAAATCATTACGACTTCCACTGGCAGTTAGGTGGTTAGATCAACCACCAACCCTGCAGCTGCAAAGTAGCTCGAGTCATAATATGCACAGAGCTGGACAGCGCTGTTTCGAGCTTTTAGCTCTCATCGGCAGCCCTCAGCTGGGGAATAACTTTGTTAGAGAAGCTGAGGGCTGCCGATGAGAGCTAAAAGCTCGAAACAGCGCTGTCCAACTCTGTGCATATTATGACTCGAGCTGCTTTGCAGCTGCAGGGTTGGTGGTTGATCTAGCCACCTAACTGCCAGTGGAAGTCGTAATGATTTCCCAGGAGTCGAACACGAAGGACGTCAAACTTTTTGGTTATAGTTTGGGGGTGCCACCCCCCGGGGACCCCTCAAAAATCAATTTTTTGAACGGCTTAACTTAGAGTGCCAGTGTTTTATGATATCAGCAGGTATTTAACAGATAAATATTTTGACATAGTTTGGGGGTGCCACCTTCCCGGGAACCCCCAAATGGACCCTCCAAAAATCAATTTTTTAAATAGCTCAACTTGGGTGCCAGTCTGTTTTGATGTCAGCAGATATTTAACGAACAAATATTTTGACATAGTTTGGGGGTGCCAACCCCCCAGGGACCCCCCAAATGGACCCCCAAAAATCAATTTTTGAACGGCTCAAGCTAGGGTGCCAGTGTTTTATGATATCAGGAGATATTTAACTGACAAATATTTTGACTCTACTTTTCTGAAGGTTCCATAATCAAATATTTTTGAATAATTGCTGATTTTACGGTAGACAAAAAGTACTTTTGAGCGTCACAGAATTAGTTATGCGTCGGTCGTTCACTGGGTTTGCTGGCAAACTCCCATCTAGTTATATCTTATTTATTGTCAAGACATGGTATGGAATGGAATGGAAGACGATTTTTCCATATTCCATACTGGCAATTTTCTTCCATTCCATGCTAAAAATCTTCCATTCCATACTAAAATTTTCTTCCATATTCCATTCCATACTTCCATACCAAAAAATTTTTAGACTGGAAGCAATGCAAGGTATATTTTGCTGCTTTGCATCTTCGTGATGTTGTAAGCAACCGCTCGTGAAGGTGCGTCTACAATACTAAGATGCAAAAACCGGTGTCTGGTATGCATATTGCGCTTGGTTTAATGCATAGGCGTAGCTGGGATTTTGAATTGGGGGGAGGGCTCAACAGTACATGCAATCACATGCAATGACGTCATCAGAAATTTTCGAAAAGAAAAGACTTTTTATGGGACAAAGAATGAAAGATCAAAAGCTGGGGGTCTGAGTTAGCACCTAACCAGGATTTGCTGAAGGAAAAGACAAAAACCGCAAGTTAAAAAGTTTTATGTACATCTCAAAATAATATTGGGATACGTGGTGAGCAAATTAGTGGAACTCAAACGTGTTACAAACGGGGCCTGGGGGTGGATCCACCAGCCGCCGGAGACTATGGGAGTCTGGGGGCGAAGCACCCAGCCGCTGGGCGATTTTTTGTAATTTTTAGGAAAAAATGGCTTACATGCCATTTGGATCACATTTCGCACGTTTTAAGAGCCTTTTGAAAGAACAAAATTTTTGAGATTTGAAAGCCAATTGAACAAATCTCTCCCTTTACTTCGGTTTAGTCCAAAACAAGTTTAAAATCTTGCATTTTGGGGTTAAATTTTGTGGCTTGGCCTAGTCAGGGGAGTCACGGTACTTTGCTTTCGGCAACATTTTTAGGATTAAATCATTCACTCAAAGATTTGCCTTTAAAAATTTTTTGTTTTGTCATGAAAATAACCAGTTTTAGGATTATGTACGACCAGGAGCCCAGGTACCCTCGATTCAACTTCAATAATTTGTTCAATAAGCATTTCCCCTGGCTAAGTTTTTTCCAAAGCATTTTGTCGCGTGAAAACTGACGAGATGGAGGTGGATTGTTATTTAAAGTTGGTAGGTGGTGAAGGTGGAATTCAAAGTTATTTCAAGTTGGTACATTAGATGCAATAAATGGTTACTAATCATGTCATTGCAATATAAAAATTAGTTGGGGGCCTAAAACATATTATTGCATAAAAAAGTTAGATGAGGGCCTGAGATTGCACCTTTTAGAACAAAAGCACTGAATTTCTCCCGGCTTGGACATTTAAATTGATTGGCAAAACTTTAAATTGAGAGAGCCCTGGACCCTTGTCGTCAATATTAAGTTATTGCTAATTGCTGTGGTAGCCTACGCAAGAATTGTTGCGCCCAAAAAATGCTAAAAACTGAATAAATAGGCTTTGTGTCATCATTTTTATCATTGGTAGCATTTTAATTGGAAGGGAGGCAGAGGGCCTGGCCCCTTGGTTACGCCTATTGTTTAATGACTACCGTACAAGTTTGCTCTCATATCAACTATAAAATTTGTCATAACCAAACTGCTTAAGAACATTTACCATAATAGAAATAACAAGCTTTAACACCAAAAAGAAACATTGTAAGCTGAAAAACTAAAAATATAAATAAAATTAAGCTGAAACGGGAATGAAATAGCAAATACGAGTTTTCGTAACGATGTAAGAAAACAAAATTTAGGACTTGGCAAATAGCCAATCTCAAAAAAAAAAAAGTCAAACCTGTCAAAGTCGTCAACTATTACATCAATGCTGCAAATTGCAATGTACTTGCAATGATGCAATAAGTACACTGTTTTCGCAATATAAACAACCCAAGTATCGCAATTTGTTGACAAATAATACGCGTAGATATTGAAGTTGAATATTTCTGTGACAAAATTTTTTATCAGCACCCGACATCGGTACCGGTATGTATTTTTCTGTAAAAAATGCACAAAATCTTGTATGGAATTGGTATGGAAGTATGGAAGATTGTCTTCCATTCCATTCTTGAAATCTTCCATTCCATTCCATTCTTGCATCTTCCATATTCCATACCGAAATTTCCGTTCCATTCCATTTTCCATTCCATACCATGCCCTGTTATTGTTACTGGCATCACATAAGATATGGGACTTAAGGTGCGTTTAGACTGGACGCGAAGCAACGCGAAGCGACGCGAAGCAACCAAAATTTGACGTCATCGACAGCTCGCGAAAGGTTGCAACTAGTCGCAACCTTCGCGAGCAGTTGCGCAACATCGCTTGCTTGCAGGCTGTAGTAAGATAACCTACTAAATCACTGATCGGATTTTTACGATCGCAGTTTGCTAGAAAATAATGTAAATAGTATATTTGTATGGTTTAGCGCCTATTTATCAGTCCAAAGAGTCGGTTGTTGGCAAAGTTAGATTCGCGATAGCCCTAGGCTAGCCAAGTTAATTTGGATCTAGACAGCTAAGGCTGTAAATCCTAGATGATTTTTCATAGCTATGCTGGATCTCAGAGCTTCATTACAATGAATACACCAAAGCAGTAGGCCTACCCCCACGACATCTAGCTTTTAAAACAAAACTTTTTATTCTGTGCAGCATAGCAGAAGCTATTGTATCAGTCCAGTGGTTCTTTTGGCTGAGCAGCTTTTGCTTGTTTGTCTTAAAGTAAACTTAAACTAACATGGTGTTGTTGTTTTTTCAGAATATAAAATAACCCACCAACCGGCTAGTTTTGAATGTGTTGATAGTGTTTTTAGCCATCGTTTGTTCGCTTGTTGTTTTAAAAGTAACCACAATTGAACAATTCCTTGAATACTGGAAAACTTGGAAAAGTTTTTTCACTGTCTAGCCTACTTGACCATGCCAACTTGGTGAATAAAACTGTATTTAGAATTGGTTTCAAGCTACACTGCTACATACAAGAGCTAGATAGATACAAAAAATCGAAAAATTCCTATGAACTTTTGGATTGGCCTAATTAGTAGTCACTTCTTTGAATAGCTACAAACATGGAATTTTTTCTTCTGAATGTCCTCTTAAAAGTCTTCTTGTTTCTGAAGGTTTGTGACCGTGATCAAGTTGAACTGGAAGCAATGGTTTTGGACTACCCCAAGTTTTATTATCATGAATATTGTAGTCTGGTAGTGATTTTTCACTCCAGTCCTATGTGATGAAAATAGAAGTGTCAAACGTGTTAAATATTCATTTACTGTGTCTTTGTGTAATATTTGAATTTAGTTGTTTGTGAATTTTAAAATATTTTTACTGCCTTTTAAAATTTTAACTGCTTTACATGGTGAATAAAGTGACAAAGTAAACTATTTTAGGTCTGAAGTTCAATCATTACAATTACAGTCAGTGTATTTAGATGAACTAGAAAGCCAATACATATCTAACCAGTAGAAAGTGAGTTCTATTTTTTTGCTGAGGTTACTATTATTGGTAGAGAAGTACCCGCCAAGCAAGTTCATCAATATTGTTCCATTCTCATTAGTCACCACTAAACAAAAAACTTGATACAGCATTTATAATAATAATAATTGGACTGAGGAAGGAAGCGTCAGTTACATGAAAATGTGAGAACCAACAACACTTTATTCAGATGCTTGAGTAACAATTTTCACATAAAAAAATCTAAATGTTTTTTTTTTTTATCAGGGACATACTGGTAACCAAAAACTTGCTAAGAAGAGGGGGCTTGACCTTACAGCTATAAGTTAGTTTGTATCTTACAAACGGTGGTTTGGAGCGAAGCCCTTTGAGGTAAACGCGACCGTCGCAACGCAGCCTACTGGTACCGCAAAAAAATGCAAACTAATAAAATGCTCTCAAAAGCATTTAACTTCGCACTAAACATCGATTGGCGCTCCGCTAGCGAGTAAAACACCAAACTTAGTTTTAGAAGCTGACTTTTCCTCAAAGCAACTGCTGGTATTACTGTGCTAAATTCTTGTCCTTCGATGATAGTGTCAAATCATGCAAAAACTGCAATGTCTTTTTGCTCTCTCCAGCAAATCAACACAGCAATCTATTGCACAATAAGCAAAAAATCCACTACATAACTGATGACAAATCCAGCTTTCAGTTTCACTCATAGCGTTAACATTGGGAGTCTTCATAAACAGCACTAAATAACAAATACAAACAACTGTTTAAGCTTACTACAGGTATCATAACATGCTTGCCTGAAAAAGAAAAATCACATCAAAAAAACAACATAGTTTATGCAGGCTGTCCACTCACCTTTGAACAAAAAAATGAAAAAAAAAATGACAGCAAATTATAGAAAAAAATGAAAAAAAATGACAAAAATTGTAAAAAAAATGAAAAAAAATGACCAAACTTCTCCATAATTCCTGCCACTATTTGAAATTTTGCAACCATGCTACTTAAACAGAGTGCCTTGTACCTAAGTTAACCGCATAAACACTGTCCATCAAACAAAAACAATGTTTTTGAACCAATTAAAGCCAAGGATACAAACGGCTTAAAGGCGGTAAATCATCCAGCCAATTCCAGTGGTTTACAATAGCTAAAATTGAACTATAATTTTTGATATTTTTTGTTTTAATTTTGGGACTGCGGTTGCAAAGATATTCAACAAATACAAAAAGATGTCCCCCCGAAAAAAGTTTTTGGAAACTCTGAGTTTTGATCTTTCCGCCAAAACCACAGTAGGCCTAATGGTTTAGAGAACTGTGGTAGGCCTAATAGTTTAGAGATAGTTTGTTTCTAAATAGTTTAGCCTAATTAGGCCTAACTATCTGTAAACTATTAGGCCTAATAGTTTAGAAATAGTTAGGCCTAATAGTTTAATAAGATTACAGTAGGCCTAATAGTTTAGAAAACTGTGGTTTTGGCGGGAAGATCAAAACTCAGAGTTTCCAAAAACTTTTTTCTGGGGGACATCTTTTTGTATTTGTTAAATATCTTTGCAAAGGCAGCCCCAAAATCCAAACAAAAAATGTCAAAAATTATAGTTCAATTTTAGCTATTGTAAACCACCGGAATTGGCTGGATGATTCACCGCCTTTAAAACAAAATCCGCAAGGATTTTGAAAAACGCATATCAACGTCTGGGTGGCTTCGCCTCCAACACGCATTTTACTAACGCATAAGAGCAGTGGTGCTCAGCCAGCACCTCTTTGCCAGGTTTCATGTGGTTCTTTTTTTACTAGTCGTCTTATTTCTACCGTGTGTTGCAAGAAAACTACGTGGAAAATTTCGCAATTTCTTTCAACTTATTTCTAAACATTTTTCACCCTCAGAAGCATCGCTAAGAATGGTGGCACCCAGGGCGGGATTTCGTGGTGGCACCCTTTATCGGCCAAAATATAGGTGAAGACCAAAAGAAAAAAAAAAGGTCTTCGCTGCAAAACGAGTTGGTGTTCAGTTTTCAGTCCGAAAGTATGTGATGACCAAAAAAAAGGTCTTTGCCTACCAATCAGTTGGTTTTCGGTCTCAAAAGAAAAAAAAAACAAAATGTTGACACCCGAGGCGGGCCGCCCCACCCCCCTTAGCGACGCCACTGTTTACCCTTTTATCTTTTGCAAAAAATTTCAGCATTCCAGCCATAGGCGTAGCCAGGATTTTTGATTGGAAGGATGGGGGGGGGGCGAATCACAAATCACACGCAATGACGTCGTCAGAAATTTGCGAAAAAGGAACTTTTTGTAATACTAAGATATCGCAGAATGGAAGATCAGAAGTCGTGGTCCATGTTTGGCACGTAAACAGGATTTTGCTAAAGGGAGAAGAGGACTTAAGCTGAAAGTTAGAAAGTGCAAATGTCTAAATTGATAGACGTGTTGAGTGAACCAGTGTAACCTCAACGTATCCCAAACGGGGGTCTAAGGGCAAAGAAATAGCTACAGTATTTTAACACCATCAGATCACACTTCGCAAACTAGATTTTGAACATGTGAAAGCCAATTGAAAAAATTAAATTGTTCAATTCTTTTTTTACTTACAATTTAAGTCCAAAACACGTTTAAAATCTTGCATTTTGCGTTAAATTTTGTAAATGATCTGGCCCAGGTAAGAGGAAGCGCGGTATATTGCCTCCTGTAATATTTTAGCCGTAAATAATAATCCACTCGAAGATTTGCTCAAGAGATTTTTGTTTTGTTATGAAAATAACCAGTTATAGGAGTACATGTACGGCCAGGGAAACCAGGCACCCTTAAATGCAAATTCAATAATTTGTTCAATGAGCATTTCTCCTACCTAATGTTTTTTCAAAAGTATTTTATCGAGAAAAAACTGGCTAGGTAGAGGTGAAATGTTAATGAAAAATAGTACAATAGACGGTTACGCTTACTAACCATGTTATTGCCCGGGCCGGATTTACATTGCGCGAGGGCCCCTGGCACTTTGGGAATTTTCGCAAAATCTTGCGGCCAAAAAAGGTGAAGACCAAAAAAAGTCTTACATCTGAGCGCGGGGCCCCTGGCACTTGTCACATGGCAAATCCGGCCCTGGTTCTTGCATTACGTTCTTAGAAAGGTTCGACGAGGGCCTGGGGTAGCAACTTTTAGAAAAAAAGCCCTCAATTTCACCTAGGTTATAGAATTAGATTGGTTGGCAAAAATTGAATTGAAGGAGCCCAGGCGTCAGTATTATTGTTACTTAATTACGGTACTGTAGCATGCGAAAAATGCTAAAAGAAACTGAAATTGAAGAAACAATAGGCTTTTTTGTTACATTTTAATCATTGGTGACATTTCAATTGGGAAGTGGGACCCGCCCCTCCCCCCTGGCTACGCCTATGATTCCAGCTAGAGTAATTTATGAGATAATCGTGGTGGAAAATGCATAATATGCCGCGAAGGAGAACGTTAACGCATGTTACGTAATGAAATGAGCGCAATCAAAAAATAAATTTTTACCTGTTGCATGATCGAAAAAGTTATCTATTACGTTACATTAATCTAACCATTATGCACAAAAGCTTATAATTCTTGCAGCTTGGTAGAAGTTACTAAAGTTGCCTTTTGTAGCACAAGGTAGGTAACGTAGTTCTGTAGCCTGCAGTATTTGTTGTGCGTTCCACCAAAGAAAGAATTTCAAATATCACCAACTCTATCATGAATTTGGTGGAAATAACTTCATTTAGTAGAACCATATAACTGACCAGGGTTTAGTTATGTTTTTGCAAGTTAAACATTTAAGCTCGTACAAAGATTTACCGTACGTGAGATGAATGCCGTCACAGTGAAATTTTGGTGTAGAAATTGTTACAAAAAACTCAAAAAATAACTTTCAATAGAAGATGAAATGTCCTGGTAACTTAACATACCTTAGATTAAAAATCGATACTGTAAAAAAAATACAGTTCAGGGGCGGATCCAGAAATTTTTGCAGGGGAGGGGTCGGCTCAAGATACGATATTTTTGTAAGCGTTTTTGTACGGTTTTCCCTTCCAGTTTAATAGCGTTAGGCGCAACCAGTAACCAAGTGCTACTCTAAATAAAATTTTTGTATACTGTACTGGCTGTGAGTTTGGCGTGGTGCGTAGCCAGAAATCTGCAATGGGGGGCTGTATCGAGGGTCTGGGGTAATGCGCCTAGCTGCTGGAGACAAGTGAGTTTGGAGTAGCGCGCCTTGCTGCCAGAGACTAGGGGGTCTGGGGGCAGAGCCCTCAGCGCTCAAAGATTTTGTAGTTTTTTTTTTTGCTAAAGTAACTTAATTTTAGGCATATTTTGACAAAAATCAATGCTTTTAAAATGTGTCATAGAAATTAACAGTGCAAAAACATAATTTAACTGGCTGCGTAAATGGGCTATGATGGCAGTGGCTAATGATATAATTTCAGCCTTATTATTACAAGCCGGTAAATCATAAAATAAAAAAATTAAAGTTTTAACCTAATTCAAATGCTTTAAAAAAAAAATTTTTTGGACAATAGTTGCTTTTGTCGAAACATAATCATGAAAATTAAAAAAGTTACCAGAATCGCTACTTAGTTTCCCTCATTTTCCACACACAAAGCAAAGCTATAAATTCCCCCAAAATATAAATAATAAATCACAAACAATGGTTTAATTCATACACAGTTGCACATGAAAAAAATTCCACAATTAAAATTAACATTCTTCACAAAAAGTTGAAAAAAGTAAAAATAGGTTTAAAAAAATGAAAAAAATGAAACTTGGTAAAAAAAATGAAAAAAAAATGACAGAGGTTAAAAAAATGAAAAAAAATGACAGTGGACAGCCCGTTTATGCTTTAAATGTACCTGTAGACTAGCCTATTGGTCTACACTCCACAAGATACCAGTTGATCTACCACTACCATAATGAGACATGGATGGTGAAAGCGTTCAAGTATTTGTTAACTGAGTAAACACCTAAAGAGAACTTTTGACATCTTTTTCCAGCTTTTTGCGTTTCTGCATTAAAACCCAGAGCTATCATCGTCAAAACAAATTATGGCAAGTTTTCAGTGGAAGGATCTAAACAAATCATTGATAGCTGGTAAATAGGCTAAGTACTACCACGTTTTTGAAGAAATGACTAGTCTTTTTATTTCCAAATTCGATCTACTGTACTTCGTTTTTCACTTATACTATGCAAACTTTTTCTCAAGATTGTTTTGTAACCTGAGCTATTAGTCTCGACTCTTCTTCACGGTTATTGCGTGATAACATAATATAAACTCAATCTTCGTTTTACCGGTAATTCCAGCGCTCTATGACGAAACAGAACCTATAATTACTATAATAGCGCTTCAATAATAAAGTACACAAAGCTTTCTGCTCATTGAATACATTTTAAAAGTAAGTTATTAAAATTATAGCTTGGGAAGAGAGGTTGTCTTGACTAACTATAGACAAATTATTGCCAATAGTGACACGCAACTAATCATTATCATAATCACTTTATTTACATTATTTACAAAAATTACGCTGAACGTTTTCGGCAAAGCACTATGCCCTTGTCAAAGCATCTAAACACATATAATGAACTACTAGTTTTCACATAGAATAAAATCAAAATTAATTAACGCTTTCGCTGACTTTTGCTGTCGTTAAAAGTTCGAATTGAAACCAACTAGTTATGTCAACACATGTTTGATCGTACACTCGTCATTTTGGCTGGACAGTAATTTGAAAATTACCCACAACAGCTGCTTAAATATTTATTATGACAACTTTAGGAAACTTTTTCGCCCGTTTGTCCAACGTTTAACTACACTGTTTCATTTGCCTGACCGCATGTGTTGACATAACTAGTTGGTTTCAATTCGAACTTTTAACGACAGCAAAAGTCAGCGAAAGCGTTAATTAATTTTGATTTTATTCTACGTGAAAACTAGTAGTTCATTATATGTGTTTAGATGCTTTGACAAGGGCATAGTGCTTTGCCGAAAACGTTCAGCGTAATTTTTGTAAATAATGTAAATAAAGTGATTATGATAATGATTAGTTGCGTGTCACTATTGGCAATAATTTGTCTATGGTTAGTCAAGACAACCTCTCTTCCCAAGCTATATTATCGTTTGAGCAACAACAGAGGGATTGCAGTTGCACAGTTGAGAAATCTTGAAAAGTTAGGCTTGAAGACTGTGAAATTAAATTTTGACGAAAAATATTTTGAAACATGCATAGACTTACAGATCTTTCCCAAATTCTTGAAATTTAAACCCCCAAAACTAAAAGTGTACCGGAATACAAACGACCTAAATCAAATTATCGTGAACAAACAGCTAAAACTCGTGAAAAACGAACAACGAAAAGCAAAAAAAGAATTTGAATCAGTCAAGACAGCGATTTTTCAAAAATTAAGTTTTTTAGAGAAAACTTGCCTGATCCGGTTATTGACAAAACAATTTGAGGATTCGGCCAAAGAAATCTTAAAAACTCATCAAAAGAAACTGTTTAATCTTTGGGTTAACCAACGGAGAAAATGTCCAGCCTGCATCGTAAACCTCAGCAACAGAAAATTAAAGATGGCGGAAGAAGAAGCTTTAAGATTTGGCCTGCAACATCACATAATGCCTAAGAAAATTTGTGAGGACAGCGTAAAATGCAGCATCGAAAAGCTGGTCTACACATTAGAAACTCGATACAAAGCAAAAATAGAAGATGAGACGAAAGACCAAATTAAATTTCACTTTCGGAAGTTTATGAATGAAGCCAAAATTATATGCGGAAATAGGTCAAATCAGGCGTTGCATCGATCGTTGAAATCTCTTGCTGAAGATGAAAGCATCAAGGTCTGTAAATTTGATAAAGGCAGGGGTGTAGTGATTTTAAATTCTAATGACTATTATTCAAAACTCGACTCAATAATTTCAGACTCGACAAAATTTACTGAAATACCCGAGACCGCTAAAACCCACCCAATTATTACCCGAGAACAACTGATTCGAAAATTAATCAAGGAATATCTGAAGTCCTATGACGACAAATTGGTTGACAGTCTTCTCCCCTCCGGCTCAGTCCCAGGAAAACTATATGGAGCTGTAAAAGTGCACAAGAAAGACAACCCTGCGCGACCTATTGTATCTATGATTGGCGCTCCTGAATATAATCTTGCCAAATTTCTGGACTCCATAATAAAGCCTTATATACCTGGAACGTACATGATCGATTCGTCTAATGATCTGATTGACAAACTGCAACAATTCAACTTCAATCAAAAACACCACCTCGTTAGTTTTGACGTAGCATCATTATTTACAAACGTATCTCTCCGTGAAACAAATGACATTATAACACAAAAAATATATTCGGACAAAACTTGCGCGCCACCAATTAGGAAAAAACATTTCACAGAACTATTGAGTATTGCTACTCAGGGCATGTTTTTGTACAAAAACAAATTATACCAACTCATTGACGGAGTTGCAATGGGGTCACCACTAGGTCCCACACTTGCTAACTTCTTTTTGGCTACACTAGAAACGAAACTTCTGACCCAAAACTTGGACTGCTCACCAAAACTTTATTTGAGATATGTGGACGACATTTTTGCCATATTCGAAGAAGAAAAGTCTAGCTCTAAGTTTTTAGAGGTGTTAAACCATCAACACAAAAACTTGGAATTTACGATGGAAAAGTCAATTGGCGCATTTCCATTCTTGGACGTGCAAATCAATATTAATGAAAACATTCTCGAAACTCGAATTTGGAGGAAACCTACACACACTGGTGTCCTTCTCAACTTTAGTGCAGCGTGTCCTGAGCAGTGGAAAACCGGCCTTATAATATGTCTATTAAAAAGAGCAAAAACAATTTGTTCCACAGACAATATTTTTTGGACAGAAGTTAAGAATTTACGATATATGTTCCGCGCTATTGGCTACCCAAATTGGTTTTTTGATAAATGTGTCGAAAAGTTTTTAAAAATTAAGGCACCACAGTTACAAGACAAAGAAAATGTGGACGAAAAAAAACTATTTTTCAGTGTACCGTACGTTGGCAAATCCTCACAGCTTTTCACAAAACAACTATCTAAGTTAATAGCTAATTTGACTTCAGTAAAACTGATACCTACGTATAAAACGTTCAAAGTTGGCAATTATTTCAACTTAAAATCACGTACTCCTACGCCCCTAGTGTCCAATGTTGTCTATCGTTTTTCATGTCCGCGTGAGGCGGATCTGACTTACATTGGTAAGTCAGCCAGGCACTTGGTAACTAGAGCAAAGGAACACTGGTCATTAAACAGCATAACTAGAAAAAGTGCTGTTAAAGAGCATATTTTAGACTGCAATAATTGTGTCAAATTTGATGATATTTTAAAACCGTTTTCAATTTTACGTAAGTGTAGTTCGGACTACGACACCAAAATTCATGAAGCACTGTTAATTAAAAAATACAAACCCAAACTCAACAGGCAACTCTACGGAAATGGTTCTTCGTTCTTGTTAAAAATATTTTGATTGATTCGGTAGTGTTTGATCGTACACTCGTCATTTTGGCTGGACAGTAATTTGAAAATTACCCACAACAGCTGCTTAAATATTTATTATGACAACTTTAGGAAACTTTTTCGCCCGTTTGTCCAACGTTTAACTACACTGTTTCATTTGCCTGACCGCATGTGTTGACATAACTAGTTGGTTTCAATTCGAACTTTTAACGACAGCAAAAGTCAGCGAAAGCGTTAATTAATTTTGATTTTATTCTATGTGAAAACTAGTAGTTCATTATATGTGTTTAGATGCTTTGACAAGGGCATAGTGCTTTGCCGAAAACGTTCAGCGTAATTTTTGTAAATAATGTAAATAAAGTGATTATGATAATGATTAGTTGCGTGTCACTATTGGCAATAATTTGTCTATTATTAAAATTAGCCTATGAAGCGACCAGTCGCGAAGATTAGCAACCACTCGCGAAGACTCGCGAAGGTTGGCAACCTTCGCGAGTGACGTAATCGACCACTCGCGAAGGTTGGCGAAGGTCGCCAACCTTCGCTTCGCGTTGCTTCGCGTCCAGTCTAAACGCACCTTAATGAAGAAAAATGCAAAAGGTGGTTTCAACACTTAGTGCTTTTGCACCATCATTCAATGAGCATTGAGCCATTGGCAAGTTGAATTTGTAGCAATTATCACAGATTACCAACTATGGACCTGTCGCAGCCAGCGAAAACTTTCCCACAAAAAATTCATAACTTTATGTAATTTGTTAAACTTTCTCACACTGTTTGACATAGCTTCAGCTTCAACGGTGGAAACTATAAACAGTTGCGAATGAAATTCTGTTTTCGCTTTATTTCCGCTGTACCGTTTAACTGTTCTTTCAGCAAATTCATACATTTATATTGATATTGTTTGGTCGTGAAGTACACGCAAAATTCTGAATAAAAAAAATCAATCGAGAAATATTAGGTTGCAACAACGACTAAGCAACAGAACTATGGCAGGCTATCTACAGTATCTGCTATCTATAAGCATGGCCGCAACTAGGGGGCAAACAAAAATTCCCCCCCTAAACTTCACAGCATGACCCCTTACCCTTGTGGCTGTTTGAAGATGGTGGCACTTTTGATTGGAGAGCAACAGAGAACGCGGAGAAAAATAAATTAAGTTGGTGCAATTAATAACCGTTTTTTTTGAGATCAACAAAAAAAGTCGGAGCAAAAAACACCAAGTTGGGGCAATGACCTTTTTTTTTGAGATCAACAAAAAAGTCGCAGAAAAGTAGACCAACCCAAAAATTTTGGCCCTCCCGGAAGTTATTTTGCGCCCCTTAGAACAGCGTTGTATTTGTGGCACTGTCTACAAGCTATTGATTTTGAAATGGGGAGAAAAATACACCGACATCAAAAATAGGGCTCAGACTCTTAAAGACAGTAGAACTACTTTACACTATACAGGAGTAGGTTTGTAAGTGAGTTGGTCGACACATTAAGAGAGATTTTTAAAGGCAGTGGCTATTTTGCCTCTAGATGAATCTGAAATTATTATTGTTACAGCACGATCGTTTATAGTTGGATTCGAACCTAGGTTTTTACGTTCTGTCGTTAACACGTCTATTTACCTTATTTGCATATTACTTTTGAGTTGCGCGTCTTTCATAATTCGCTCGGTAGAAACTTTGCAAGTTGCTTGAAAGAAGCGCCGTTTTGATTCTAGCACGTGAGTTAAATCAGTCTTATTTTTGGACAGTAGCGTCAAGAGGTTTTATATTTTATGCTGTCAAATTCAGTTTTTTAATTTTAAGTGTTTTCCGCCCAGCCGGGTAATCTTCGATAAATTTTTGCTGGACTGGTCTTTTTTATTTGCCTTTTTATTAATACAAGTTTGTTTTGGAATATCCTTTGTTAGCCTTTTGAGCACAAGGACTAGACAGTGAAGACCTAGGCATTCCGCCTAGGACACAGCCACTCAGTAGCGCACGCAGGATTTTGAAAAGGGGGGGGGCTGAAACTTCAAAAAATTTAAGAGGAACATAGATCAGAATTTGAAATTGTCACACTCAAATTTCGTCCTATTTTTTGCCCGAAATCAGGTGAAGAGCACAAAAAAAAAGGTCTTCACTCAAATTTCGTCCCATTTTTTGCCCAAAATCAGGTGAAGAGCACAAAAAAAAAGGGGTCTTCAATCAAATTTCGTCCCATTTTTCGCCCAAAATCAGGTGAAGAGCAAAAAAAAAAAGGGTCTTCAATCAAATTTCGTCCCATTTTTCGCCCAATATCAGGTGATTTTGAGCCCAAAGCCTGAAAGCCTGATGCCCAACTTGCAAAGGGGGCGCCATGCCTCAATTTTGCTCACTTTTCTATGCAATTTTGCAATCCTGGCGACCCAAAGGGGGGCATGGCCCAATGGCCCCCCCTAAATACGCCCCTGCAGCTACTTCAATCTATAACATAAAAATTTATCGTCTCCTGACCTGGTTGGATTTTTGGTTTTTGGATTCATTGGTGATTACCGCATAAAATCTCGCACTCTTCGTTTCTTTGATTTGAGTTCCATTGGCTGATAGCGGACTGCTGCACTTTGTTGGATCCCCTCAACTGTACGACGATTGTACTATGGTTGAGAAAGATCTATTCTTCTCAATCCGTTGATTTGCTGCGGCGACGTGAAGTTTCTTCGTTTTGGTTGGTCTGCAACTTGCGACCCCCTTTTTTTGGTTCCTGCCGCATGCAATTCAGTTACGTAGAGGATTCCAATCCTACGTTCATCGGTTTCTTCTTTCGTCGTCTTGTGGAGGTGGATTCATCGATCTTCGGTCTGCTGCGGTGGAATTCACGAGTCATCTACTTTTGGAAGAACTGAAATCTTTCTTCTGATCTTTAAGAACTGTACAAGGTGACGTTGTTTACTTATATTGAGTGCAACTTTGTCTTAGCTATAATTATCTTTGTGCGTACTTGTATTGTTTTATTATGGCCACAGAAAGCCAAACTTCTAAGGCATCATCGACTGTGACGCCTAAACGAAGTGGGGGTGTAGATACGATACCCACATGTACGAGTACTGACAAGGTTGCTAGGTGCTGGCGGTTAGAAGCGGCCCATGAAAACTTATCTGACCCCGAGGGAAACCATGCTAAGCCCGACGCTGCTAACGCTGGAGCTACGGAAACTAGGTTAGTCGCGGCAACTGCCCCTCGTAAATTGGTTACTCTTCATCGACAATTAATGTTAGACACTAAAAGACTGATTAAGTCGCTTGAATCATGCGAAACTAAACGTGAATTTGATTTTGAATCACGTAAATTTAACTTACTAAAATCTGAGTATGAAAATTTTCGCTACTCTGCGTCCGAGCTAAAGGATGTCGAATTAAATCAACTTTTATCTGAAATTGCTGATAAGTTTGAAAAATGTGTTAACTTGTTTAAAACCGTAAAAGACAAATTTTGCGATAAAATTAATCCGTTAAATGAAAGCGAAAATGATTGTGATGATGATGATATGGGACCCGCAGATAGTGTGTCATTAATTGCCGCAAGTTTTACGAGTGTGACGTCAAGCAAATCCTCCAGGGGCGTCGTTAGCTTCGCGAGATCGGGGGGGCAAAATTAAAATCAGGGGGGCAAAGGTTTTCGCCGAAATCCGAAGGCTTTTTCTGGCCGAAATCAAATCACAAATTTTCCGACCAAAAGCAGGTGTTCTCCAAGAAAAAAAAAGGTCTTCGCCGAAATCCGAAGGCTTTTTCTGGCCGAAATCGCAAATTTTAACGTTTTTTCCGCCCAAAAAAAGCAACTTCTTCCTCCCAAAAAATACCGTGGGGGGCAAGAAAAAAATCGGGGGGGCTTTCTCCCCTGCCCCCCCGCTGGCGACGCGCCTGAAATCCTCAATAGTAAAGCAAATTGAACTGAAACGCAGGCGCTCTGAGCTTCATGTTTTGGAAGATTTGGCTAGGTCTCGTAAAGCTAAGGTGGAGGCGCAAGCAAAAGCGGCGAAAGCTAAAGCGAAAGCCGAAGCTGAGGCCGCTGCTGCGGCAGCGGCTGCTGCTGTCGAAGAAGAAGACTTTGGCTAAGATGCGCTTGGAAGCAATTGAGCTAGAAGCTGAAGAGAAGCGCATTGCGTGCGGCTCGGAAGCGGGCTCTGTCGTTTCCGAACGCTCGAGACGCAGCGTTCGTTCTACTTCGAGTGTCGTTAGTTCTAAAAGTTCGTTAGTTAAAAATGCTGAGTTTAAACGCAGCGCTCAGCCTGCCCGTGACCGAGGCTGGTTCGAAACCCAAGGTCGGAGCAATGCTCTTAGAACGCAAGGCGAGGGAGCTACGCTTAAGACCGCTGGTGACGGAGCCACACCCAAGGTCTAATAAACCTCAACCTATGCAATTAAAACAAAAGCGTAATAGTGTTGCTAATGTTACTAACTCTATCAATGAGAAGTTTAATGCTAGATTTACAAATGACAAAATGACTGTTTTGAATCTCCAAGCTCGGGGATTTATTCCGCAGCATGTGTCTGGTTCAAGGAATCACAACAGCGCTGCCTATCATAATGATTTATGCTGAGAACTCTGGAAATGAGCAGAGATGTGTGTCTCGGCGTGTGTTGGATGCAGAAAATCAACTCAATGTTTTACGTACTGCTGAATACGGGAACTCGGGAAATTCAAATGTCGGACCCAATCCTTGCCTTCAATTCCGAGTTAATGCGGCTACTTGGCCGAACGTGGATACCCCCGTTGCTTCGGAAAGCAACCCTAATGCTGCATTAAATGCTTATTTAGAACGCCAAGGTAGGAATGAGTATATTAATCTTGCTACCCAAGTAGGGTATGATGGTGCAAATATTGCCTATGTGTTCTTCGAGAATCAAGTGCGTCGTCTCATGAACGAAAGTCCTTACGGCGAACGTAAATTAAAAGTTCTTCGAGCAGCATGCGTTGGTCAACCGCGCGAAATGATGAATCTGTTTTGCGCCCCCATGAAAAGTATGACCACTGCTCAACGTTTTGAAAAGGCTCTCGACAGACTCCGTCTTGACCGACTCGACCGACTACGGTGTGTCGAGTGGTTTAACGTCAGAGCCTAAAGTCATTGCTATACGACATGGTGCCAAAGTAAATGTTACTTCGTCTTCACTTAAAATGTACAATGAGGACTTAAAAACACCCTAGAAGTCTGCTTATGCACATGACGAGTACAACAAACTTTCTGGGCAATTATTGCTTGATACTGCTAACCGTTTACCGAGCGCTTTGAAGCGACGGTATCTTGACAAAAATGGTATGTCTGAATCAACCTAGCTTTGAATCATTACGTAAATTTGTGGTGCATGAAATTAACGTGACTACGTCTGACTACGCGCAGGCATTCTTTAAGTCGGAGGACAAGGAAAAATCACGTGAGCCCCAAGGTCGTCGTAGTGAGTTTTGTGTCCCCCAGGTGGCCCTGAATTCGGGAGTAGGTGCTCATAATGGTAGAGCTGAGTCACCTGGGTCTGCGGCTGCCGGTGGTCGTGGAGCACCTACAGATCACAATCGTGAGACCAAGAAGGCTAGCGGGCGCCCTCCTATTTGTTTTGTTAGTGCGCGGGCTGACAGTAGACACTATCTTGTCGAGTGCGAGAAGTTTATGAAGTTACCTCCTCAAGAACGACGTCAGACAGTGATTACGGCAGGAAGATATCTTAATTGCTTATCGACGGTACATTTAGCTCGTAACTGCCCTTCTCGGTGCAAGTGCCGAAAGCAGTAGCGTAGCCAGGGGCGGGGGGGGGCTCTAGCCCCCTTCATTGGCCTGTCAACCAAAATGTAGAATAAGGAAAATACCACGTTTTTAGCTCTTCTGAGACTGTTTTTTGGGCGGGAATGGACTAAAAAGTGATTTAAAGCATCTTTTGAAACATATATTCAGGGAGGGGGGGCTAATTTGTCAAAAATTAAAGTCACAAATCAATAAAAACTTTGAAAAATGCCCAAAAATAAGTAATCAAATTTGATCGCTAATGTAAAAATACCAAACGAAGGTTTTTATCAACAAATGTATTATAAACTCAGAAATAAGGGGGGGCTATTCAGTATTAGTTAATTACCCATCACTTTTCTCAAATATCTTTCCATTAGCCCCCCAAATTATGTTTCTTTATAAAATATAAACGAAATAGATTACTCCGTGTGAGTTTTATTGAATAACAGAATTTTGTGATCTACCAGCATGTAAACTAGAAAACTACAATGGTATCATTAGCCACATCCCACATAGCCCATAAATGCAACCAGTTGAATTATGCTACGCTGCCAATTTCTATGCTGCGTTTTAAAAGCATTATTTTCTATTAAAATAGCCCTAGAATTAAGCTATTTCTGCAAAAAAATTCAAAATTTTCGAGCGCTGGGGGCTCCGCCCCCAGACCCCCAAATTAGCCCCCCATTGCGAGTTTCTGGCTACGCGCCTGCCCGAAAATGTGGTCCTAATTGCCGAGCTAAGCACTCTAGTGGTATTCATGACTGCCATGAATTTCAGACTGTTGGGGCCGCTGGCGAGACCAAGGCCGCTCCTGGCAGTTCTGTTACATCATCTGTCGCTAACACACCCACTAATAACGTGAAAAATGTCCTTAAAGTGAGAGTTGCTGAGAAAGGTACAGTTTTGCTTCGAACTAGCGCAGTTAGAGTGATCAATCAGGAAACTGGTCGCTCGACACTGGCGTATGCTCAGCATGACACTGCCTCGCAGGCGACTCTCATTTCGGACTCGTTAAGAGAAGAGCTTGGGTGGAAGTAACGACAGATCCTTTTATAACTATTCGTACACTTGCAGACTAAACTGCAAGCTGCATTGGTAAAACTGACTTCAGTCTAGAATCTCTAGTCACGGGTGACAACTATGAAATTACTGGTGCCCTTGTGGTGCCAGCCTTTTCTGACAAAAAAAAGTACTCTGCCACATGCAGTGGATACGAGTAAGTTGAAACATTTCCATGGAGTGAAAATTCCCGTCATATCCGAACGTAAGTGCGTGGACATTTTGATAGGGCAGTCTGATAAAGCACTTATTGGAACAACCGACGCTCGCGTCGCATGTGCCTTTGTTTTTACTCGGCCATTTTCCAACTAACGAGTGCGAAATTGCAGACTTTTGCTTATAACTCGAGAACAGTTAGATCTAGCTACATGAAATTTTGGCAGCAGTTTGAGATTAATGAGTTGTAATGTTTGTACCAAATTTCGAGGCAATTGATCACGTGACTTGACTTTGGTTTTAGGACCTGAAAACCGGCCCGCAAGTTTGGCGTAAAAAGCGGTCTCAGTCAAAAACGGCTTAAGTACGGCAAAAAATATTTCATATGGTTGTATGTCTTACGATACCCTTTCATCCCAACCAACCCACTTTTGGCCGCGATGAGGTTTATTTCTTTTTTTTTTCGTTTTTTTCCTTTTTTTTCTTCCTAAATTTTGTACGCTCTTATTCTCCTAAACCACAAAACATCGAAATTTATTTTTTGTATAAAGTTGTTGAGCTGCAAAGGCAATTTTTTCTCCCGAAGTTTTTTGGAGCAACTCCACCGGGAATCCCCCCAAAATGGGGCCCCAAAAAATTCAGTGTTTGAACGGCTTAAGCTAGAGTGCAAATTTTTTTTGCTATCAGTAGATATTTAACAGACAAATATTTTGACATAGTTTAGGGGTGCCACCACTCGGTACCCACCAAATAGACCCCCAAAAATCAATTTTTTGAATGGCTCAACTTAGAGTGCCAGTGTTTTATGATATCAGGAGATAGTTAACTGACAAATATTTTGACGTAGTTTGGGGGTGCCACCCACCCGAGGACCCCCCCCCAAATAGACCCCACAAAAATCAATTTTTTAATGGCTCAACTTAGAGTGCTAGTGTTTTATGATATCAGCACATATTTAACAGACAAATATTTTGGTGTAGTTTGGGGGTGTCACCCCCCCAAATATCAATTTTTTGAATGGCTTAAGCTAGGGTGCCTGTTTGTTTTGATATTAGTAGATATTTAACAGACAAATATTTTGACATAGTTTGGGGGTACCGTCCCCCAGGGAACCTCCAAAATGGACCCCCCAAAAAATTAAATTTTTCAACAGCTCAAGCTAGGGTGCCAGTGTTTTATGATTTTTTTGATTACTCAGCAGTGCAGTGCTGTTTAACTTTTTCTGTGTATGGGCTTGGGTTAGGCCTGAATTTTCTAAGGTTTTTGCCAAAAAAAATTCTTTCCATTGGTGAGTTAGTTGGTTAAAACATGAACAGGTGTATACAGCCAATTCAGCAAAAACCTATTCTTTCATTTTTCAAATTATTCATAAACCATAAAAACAAAAATTGCATAATGCATGCTCTAAATTATGTACAGATTATGACAAATGTATTTAAAACCGAGGTTTTTCTTCTGAAATAAAAATAACAATTCTAGCCTATTAGTTATGAAACGACAAAAGATACCAAACCATGGCAACAAGTGGCGCAATCAGGATGGGCTAAAGGGCCTTCAGCCCCCCTTGGCAAAATCACTTAGAAATACAACCCCCAAATTTAAGGGTTTATATAACCCAACAAATTCAAAGCCCCCCCCAGCAAAATCTGGTTGCGCGCTTGATCGCGAACTTAATGATCCTCAACCCTTGTCCCTAAACTGATAAAAATTATGAACGTCCTTCTATTTTTTAGCTTCAGCTGGTCGATTTTTGGCTTTAGGTTACTTCCAAAACTAGTCAAACTGCTGAAAAAAACGGGGGATACATAAATTTGGTTTCCTCAGTATTAATCGAATGCAATACTAAACCACCAGTCTGCCCAGTTTCCGAAACGATAATACTTTTTGCACGCTTTCTTCGATTAACTGATTAATACGCAACTTAAAAGTTCTAATAAAGCTCAACTTTTTATTGGACGCTGTGACAAATCTACTAAAATAAGCTCTTTTGCTGGTTGGGCGGTAACGCGTTCGTCTCTGGAGCGGGAGGTGCGAAGTTTAAATCTTGGGCCAGTGAAATTGGACACACTGTTGCCAACAGCTCGTCGCCGTTACGACATTTTTTCGAAAGGAGCTGTGTTGCCCAGGCCGCAGTGACGTGGAGATGGGCCGTGCCAACTCTTTGCACACTTCGGCGCATTACAACGAGTATAAAACAAAAATTGAAAAAGGAACAACGAGTATAATGAAAGATTTGATTTGTTTAAAAATATTTTCTTAATCTGATATCCCGAAAAATAATTAATTGCAGTGAAAAAACTAGATGGGAGCTTTCTGAGTAGCAAACCCTTTGAACGACCGACGCAAAAATCTGCAGATTTCAAAAAAAACAAGCGCACTAGCTTAAACCTGTTATGTTCTTTCTCAGCTATCTTACAGTTGATCAAATTGGATAACACAAAGAAACTATTTATTAATTTGACCAGTCATTACGAAGCAAACTTGATGAAAAAAGAAAGTCACATGTACAAGCCAATGAACTATACTTTTTAACACTAGTGGCGCTATCTTAATAATTTACTTAATGACATGGAGCGGCGCGGCTACAATCAACAAATATATCACATCCCTCTTTTTCAATGAGCACCACCAGTACGAGCACAAACACAGTTTAAAAAAATTCAATTAATATTCAATATAGTCAGCGTACTTTCTTGGACGTCTGATTGTACGACCATGAACAGAAGTCCTGACATTTGGCACCGTTGTAGTGGTTACAGTATCAGAATGAGCAACCCTGGGTTCAAAATTTACACCATTATCATCACTAACAAACGAATTACCCTGGGGTGCCCTAAACAAATCCCTACGGTTCCTGCGAACACGTCCATGACGACTCTGTACAATGTACGAACGAGGATTAGAGTCAGGTCTTGCAACAACAGCACTTTCTCTGCGATTGCGGAATTTGCAGTATACTCTTTCCCCTTCTCGCAGAGCAGGTAACGGCTTAGTGCCTCGATTATAATACACTTGTGGGCGATATTGAGCAGCAGATAACGATTCACTTATGTCAACAACACAAGGTTTAAGCAAATTTAAAGCACACGGTATTTTGCTGCGTAATCGCTTGCTCATTAAGATTTGTGCCGGAGAATATGGTAATCCAGCTACTGGGGTGTTGCGGTACTCAAGCAATGACAAATACGGATCGTTGCCTTCGTAGTCCGCCTTTTTCAGAGAACGCTTTAGAGTTTGAATGGTTCGTTCTACTTGACCATTGCTCTGACGAAAATTGGGACTTGAAGTAGTAGTTTTAAAACCCCATTCATCAGCTAACTCAGGAAAATTAGCACTTTAAAACGGCATGTTATCAGACACAATCTCATTAGGAATACCAAATCGAGCAAATATAGATTTCAACTTTTGAATAACTGTTGCAGCGGTTTTGTCAGGCAATTCAAGCATCTCTGGAAATTTCGAGAAATAATCCACTACTACTAAGTAATCAACACTTTTAAACGTCATGATATCAACGCCAATTTTGTAAAAACGTGCATTAGGAATATCATGCGGGATCAACGGTTCACGCTGGTGCTCCTTTCGGAACTTAGAGCAAATATCACATTCGCTAACAATAGATTCAATGTCGTAAGACATACGTGGCCAATAAAGCAATTCTCGCGCTCGGGATTTGCATTTTTCGACACCAAAGTGGCTCTCATGTATTAATTTTAACATTTCAGGCTTTAACTGCAATGGCACGATAATACGATCACCAAAAAATAAAATACCATCACACACATAAAGAGAATCACGAATATGCCAATACTTTCTACATTCAACAGGTACGTTCTTTTGAGACCTGGGCCACTCGTGTTGACAGTATCGCACTACTGTCTGCAATGTGAAATCAAGAGCTGTAGCTTCCTTAAACTCAGTGAGTTTGGATGTGGCAACTGGGAGGTTTTGGATTACAGTATGAACAACATATTCAAGATCATGTTCTAAACCTAAGCAATCATCAGCCCTTTCAGCAGTCAAATAAGCACGTGAGAGTGTATCGGCGATATACATAAATTTACCTGGAACATACTTAACCGTCAAATCATACGGCTGTAAACACAACATCATGCGCTGTAGTCTGGGTGGCACTTTGTCAATGGTTTTTTTCATGATCGTCTCAAGTGGTTTATGATCATTTTCAACGACAACACACTCTTTGCCATAAATATACTGGTGAAATTTACGCACAGCAAAAGTAATCGATAACATTTCTTTCTCAATTTGGGCATAGTTTTTTTCAGCATTACTCATGGACCTGGATGCATAAGCGACTGGTTTTCAATGCTGCAAAAGAGAAGCGCCTAAACCAACTTGCGAAGCGTCACGTTGTATTGTAACAGGCTGCGTAACATCATAAAAAGTAAGTGTCGGGGACTCTACCAGTGCCTTTTTTAGCTGTTGCAATGCCGCGTCATGGCTCTTTGTCCACTGCCAGTCAACATTCTTTTTCAAGAGTTCTCTCATTGGGGCTGTGATAGTGGACTCATTTGGGATGTATTGTGATAAATATCGAGCCATACCTAACAAGCGTTGCAAAGATGGTACATCATTCGGCGGCGGCATGTCAACAATAGCCTGCACTTTGCGCTTATCGGGCTTCAAGCCATGTTCGGACAAAATATTGCCCATATACGTCACAGAGGAAACTTTAAACTGAATTTTGTCCTTATTAAATTTAACACCTCTGTCACGGGCTCGTTGAAGAACTGAACGCAAAATGCGATCATGTTCTTTGTCATTTCGGGCAGCAATAATCAAGTCGTCAGCAATAATGTGGACACCATGAATATCACCGAACGTGTCTTCATTACGTTTTTGCATTACTTCACTGGCTGATGACAGGCCAAATGGCATTCGTAAAAAGCGCTTGCGTCCCCATGGGGTATGAAAAGTTGTGAGATAGGATGATTCTGGGACAGCTTTACATGCCAGTATGCGTCCTTCATGTCAATCACAGTAAACAAGGCTTGATTGCTTAACTTAGATTGCACATCTGCGGGTGTGGGAATGTTGTAATGTTCGCGCAAAATCACTGCATTCAATGGTTTAGGATCTAAGCAGATACGCAGTTGCTTGTTTTTCTTTTCAATCACAACAATGTTATGAACCCATTCGGTCGGTTTGTCTACGTCAGCAACAGAGGTGGTCAGTAACGAAGTAGTTCTACTTAAGTAGACTACTTAAGTAGTATTTTCGGTAACGAGCGACTTACTTAAGTATTTTTCATTTCTGATACTTCTACTTTTACTTCAAGTAAAATCCTCTCGAAGTAACGCTACTTGAGTAGTAATAACTTTTATGTAAAGTAGAAGTAAACACCTAGCCATTATTCCACCTCACAACGTGTACAATAAGTACGTATCGAGTTTGTTTTACTGTACAGTACTACGAAACTTATTGAATAGTTACGCCGATTCATTTACAGGTCATCTAGGGTAGTGTGTTTTTGCGTTGCATCAAATACCAGGTGTTGACTCAGTCTCACTAAAAAAAAAAAACATACCGAACCCTGATTAGCATGGTACAGTAGACAAACTAGACGTGCGCATTACTCCTGGTTCATACGAAAAAGATTAGCGGTTAACGGCGTTGCGTTTGCTGCGGCTCGTCTGGGGTTCAATTCCCTAGCCGGTTAACGAACAGTGTTGCTAACGACTCGCCATCGCTACGACATTTCTTCTCAAGCTGTGTTGTCCAGGCACGGAGATGAGCCCAGAGTCCCTACTAAATCGTATTCGTAACACGCTTCGGTGTAATTTCAAGAGAATAATAAAACTTTGATTTTTTGATATGCTACCGTAAGTATGGCTTTGCTTGAACACTGATCGTAAGCGTCACAACAGCAAACCTTCGAAGAATAAACAAACACGTGAAATTCGAAATTACTTTCTACTTTCATTACTTAAGTAGAATTAATTTTGACTACTTTCCTACTTTTACTTAAGTGGAAATGCTTCGCCATACTTCTACTTTTACTTGAAAGGCATTTTTGAGTAAGTAACAATACTTCTACTTAAGTAGATTTTTCGACTACTTTGTCCACCTCTGGTCAGCAATAATATCATTATCAGCCAACTTTTGCAAATACTCTTTTAACCTAGGTTGCAAAGCATAGGGTATCTTATGAGGTGGCTGAACAACACCTTTCACGTCAGGTTTTGTGGCAATAACATATTCTTTATCATAAGTACGATAACCGGTAAATAAATCACTGTAAATATTATGTACAGTGGATAGAGATAGCGCGCTGTCTCGTTCAGCATCACTGCACATAACACGTTTTATCAAATTCAAGTCTAGACATGCACTGGCACCAAGAATACCGTGCTCAATACGCCGCTCAACCAAACTCGCTTCTGATTGGTCAATCGAATTTTTCCCTAGCTATCAGGTAGTAACGGCGTAAACAACATTTGTTCAGATGGGAAAATCTGTGTTAATTTGGACGGTTCGTATTGCGACGCTAACCACAACGAACTAAAACTACCTATTATTGTTTGAAAGGGTTGATATCAACATTAATAGCTTGTTACAGCTCTTTTTAAAAGTTAGAAAGATTTAGGCGCTTTAAAATGTAGTCAGAGCGAATTTATAGCCCAGGCTTGTGGCTGGCAAAGTTAGGCCAAGCAAAGGTAGCCAATTTTACTGAGCTGCTGAGGTAGTGCAGTAACTGCAGTTCTAGGTTTACACAGACTTGTTTGTTTCACCTCCAGCTGAAAAGCTTATCAGTTTGTAATGGCTAAATAGGCTTTCTTCAGTTGGAGTGTGCAATCAAGTTTTGGAAAGATCTTCAGTGACAGCATAGCTGTGATTCGCAATCGTTTTCTAAGCCGCGTAGCGTAAAGTACAGTGAGCTGCTGAGGTCTTTTGCAATAAACAGCCTAGATGCTTTTGGTTAGTTTCGCTTTTATGTTAGATTGGTCGGCTCTCGGTTGCATTTATGTGTGGTTATTTGCAATCGTAAAAGGTTATGAATTCTGCATCTTAATCGATCGGCAATTAATTCGGTAGGCTCACTAGGCCTAGTATGCGGGATATCTTCAGCAAGCAGAAGCTTTATTCAGATTCATAGTTTGTCAATCTTTAACTGAAATTTTATGAGAAGTTGTTTCAGTTGAAGTGAGCAAATTATGATCTGCAGCTTTCATCAAATCTGCTTCGCTCCGGTATTGTAAGACGGTATCAGCTCTAGCGACAGCGTATATGAATTCTGTTGCAACAATTTGGATTTAGATTTGCAAATTAAAAGAGAGCAGTGCGAATCATCAAAAGAGAGCAGCGCGAATCATCACCCATAGCAATCCCAGAACCCACACATCACCACTATTTTCAAGACTACAGTTATTAAAGCTTCATGATATATATAAACTTGAAGAAGCCAAATTAATGCACCGTGTCTACAACAAATCACTCAACACTCTTAATGCAGAAATACACAATGCTAAATGAATTACACTCATATAACACCAGAACAAAACACAAACGAAATTATTTCGTAACAAGAGTTTCACCAAAACAAGCCCAGTAATGTTTAATTTACATTGGACCAAAAATCTGGAATCAAATACCACTGCAAGTGAAAGAGATGAACTTTTATAGATTCAAAAAAGAATTTAAAAGAATCTTAATCGATACCTACCAGTAGCTATCATTTCGGGGTGGGAGGTACCTGTCAGGGACATGACTCTGAGCATAACCTTGTCATTTTTGCTGTAAATTTCCTAGTGATTTGTTTCTTGCTGTACTTAGCTTGTTTATTTGCTTTTGTTTGGTAAAAGTGTTTTGTAAATATGAAATCTTGACGCTTGACTTTGATGACTGAATAGTCTTTTCGATGTCTTAATAAATTGAATTAACAGTGCATTTTTACTATTAATTTGCAAACTGCTGCGTTTTGGTATTGTAGGACAATATTGGCTTAATGCATCAGCGCATTAGACGATTTATGTGAATTTTATTGCAGCAAGTTGGATTTAGATCTGCCAATTATGGTAATACTACTTTTTTACAATCAACATATCAAACAGTTAAAGCCGGTAAGTCATTTATGAATAAATTCCTAAGACTGCATGCATATGATGGCTCAACCCTAGCCAAACACAGTGTAAACATGGCTCACAAATGTATTTCTTCATTATTACCAGTTTAAATTTTTTAGGAGCCATAGAACTGTGGCAAAGAACATTTAAATAAAAATGTTTTAATTTTGGTAGGTGATCAATCTTCCAGTTGTTGCATTTTTGGATTCTTAAAATTCGAAAGTCTTTTTGGGTCCATAATGCAAAATCAGCCCATTCCAAGTTTGTTGCAGCCATTTCTCCCTGTACTTGATGCCAGTATGGATGGTTCGTGTTCATCTGTCCTAATTTTGTGAGATAGAATGAGTTTGAGCACATTTTTTCTTTTAATTCTGGTTGAATCATTTCATCCACTGTAGAGTTTCGATACTTGAATGGACATTTAACTTCAAGCACACCACACTCCACCAAACCTCTTTCGCTTGTTTGTGTAACTATTCCATCTGGTGTACTTCCAAGGTACCCACATTCGAATAGAACTAATCCTATAGTTGAAACCTGATTCCCAGTAATGATTTTATATTGTTCAATTGCCTGTTTCTCATGAACTTGTCCCCATATTATTGAATTCTTTCCCTGTAATGAATATTCACCTCGTAATGTCTTGAAAAGTGATGGAGGATATGCATTACCAAATTGCTTATGGCGATCATATGCAGCTAAGACTTTTCCAAAGTTACTTCCAGTTAAGCGCAGCCATCTAATTTTGCCCCAAAGGTGAGAAGTTCTTTGATCTTTGGTATTATATGCAACCCATTGAATTTGCTCAGCAGTTACTTCACATTTTTCAATAAATTCATTTTTGTCTGTGCAATTTATATGTAATATGTCTTCAATTAATTTTGGACAGTTAATTTCAACTGTGGACGCCGTGGGTTCTTCTTCAATTATCCATTTAAGAGAGCATGTGGGTAAATTAGTAAAAAGAAAACCAATATCACCAGCAGACACTTCTCTACTAATTGCTGTAAAATCAGACTTATTGGAAGGAAACAATGATGAAACAGTATTTACTTGTTGATTCAAATGCTTTTTGGGGCGAGCTATCCAAGAATTAGGTAAGTCAGTTTTAGATAAACCTTTTTCATTTGCATAAATTGCAGTAGCAGCCTTATGGCTACAAATCCAGTTACCACGTGGGCATTCACAGTGTGCACAAGCAATACTTCCACTTCCATCAACAGTCAACACAACCTTGTATGATCGATCTTTCAATGAAGCCTGAACTTTGGCTACAATATCTAGATCTTGAATTTCTAGCTTTAAAACATGATCAGCTTGGAACTTTTTTTCTCCTTTTTCAAATGTGTTACTGTCCTCTTTGAAAAAATTCATAATAGCAGCCAGGGTTATTACCTCTGTATTCATTTTGATCTAAACTTTATAAAAGAATTATTTAAATGAAATATTGCTAGACTAGAACTTAAATTGAAAAGTAATAATCGACCACTTCCCATGCTATAGTCTGAGTTAGAGCTGAATCAATTGAATTGAAGTTTGAATAAACTAATCGCTATTCTTAAAAAACCTGATTGTTGGGGACCTAAATATTTTTCCACAGTTCTGTACATAAAAAATTTTGTGAATTTTGTTATCGTTTGGTGTTCCTATGTTTACTTTTGCTTTAAATAACCTTATCTTTCATTCTTTTCGTGCATGGAATAAAATGCATCAATATTTTGATACTCTTTCCTTAAATTCTTATACTGCATCAACATTATCTCACATTGCTTTATCCTCATGTTACTACTATCAACAGCTACTAAACTGATAATAAATTAAACTGAATTAGCCTGCATATTTGTTCTCAAGGAAAACGTTTTTGGTATCTTATTTAAACATAATTCAATAATGTATATTTTAATGGATAACCAGTTGATGTATTAGATACTCGGATTATCCAGTATGCTCATAATTAAATGTAGCATATGCTGCAGTACATGCCATGCAAATGAAGAATATGGAAGATATTTTTTTTTATCTGTAGTTTGTTCAAACCAAACCAAACGAAGCCAGAATGTTTATGATGTTTAAATTTGGAATACTATGCGACTTGACCAGTCCAGACCTGTTAAAAATATCAGAATGTAATGTTCTTCAGGGAAATTCATGAAATGAAGCCAGAGTTTTCATGATGTCACAAATTGGAATATCATGCCACTTGACAAGCCTAGACCTGTCACAACTATCAGAATTAGAAATATCAATGTACATTGGTATATGGGCAGGACCATTGAGAGGGGGATCCAGGGGGTACCTTTGACACTGGGCCCGGGATTTTTTGGGGAGCCCAAATGTTTAAGAATGCTGCCTGTAAAACAATCGATGAGACCTTTTTTGTCAGGGATACGGGTCATGAAGTTGGTATTGGTGATTATGTTTGTGGTCAGCCTAACTTAATGTTTTTTTTTTTGAAATTCATCAAATATAGGTAGAAAATTAACTGTCGTTGGGCCCAATGAGCTTTTTTTTAGGAGATTAACTCAATTAGAAGCCAGAAATATCGCCCCATCGATTTTATGATATTCAGGTTTTGACGGACCATCCTATCTGCCATTTGGCATGGGGTCCGAATTCAATTTCGATACCGGGCCTGGGCTTGGCTCTCAATAGCCCTGTATATGGGGCTTTTTCCAGGGTGTATTTCATATCTGAAAGAAGAATAAGAAAGGTGGAATGATTTGTTTAGCTGAAGCCATATCTTTCATGCTGCATCAAGGTTAGGTTTAAATATACCATACTATTTTACAAGAGTAAAAGAAAGATTATTTGCAAGAGTAAGAAAGATTATTTCACAAGAGTAAGAAAAATTATTTTACTAGAGTAAGAAAGATTATTTTACAACAGTAAGAAAGGTTATTTTACAAGAGTAAGAAAGATTAATGATAAGCTCTAAACAGTATCCAGAGTCTTGATTAACAGACTAATACATACTGATTCAGAATCGACATTTCGTCTTCTATTCCTCATCAGTATAGCTAGGACTACAGGTATGAACATGAGCTTATTTTAATATGATGAGTAAAGATCAGCATGTCACATAACTTAATTGGTAAAGATGTGTAATGATTTTTTTTATTTATTTGTTATTATCGTTTTTTCGGCCTTGCAAGCCTAAATGACGAGCCTTGAAATTAGATGAAACAGCTGTCTTAGGCATGCTCTTGGAAATTAATTTCATACCATAGTAATTTGATACTATAGATTGTGCCTCTAAGACTCTGGATACTGTCTATAGCTTATCATTAATTTCATAGTACATTTTTGTTAAGAAAGATTATTTTACAATGAGTAAGCAAGATTATTTCAGAAGATCTCTTACCAGTAAGAAAGTTCTCTTACTGAGTAAGAAAGATCTCAAGAGTGACAAGAAATATTTTTTTGAATCTATAAAAGTTCATCTCTTTCACTTGCAGTGGTATTTGATTCCAGATTTTTGGTCCAATGTAAATTAAACATTACTGGGCTTGTTTTGGTGAAACTCTTGTTACGAAATAATTTCGTTTGTGTTTTGTTCTGGTGTTATATGAGTGTAATTCATTTAGCATTGTGTATTTCTGCATTAAGAGTGTTGAGTGATTTGTTGTAGACACGGTGCATTAATTTGGCTTCTTCAAGTTTATATATATCATGAAGCTTTAATAACTGTAGTCTTGAAAATAGTGGTGATGTGTGGGTTCTGGGATTGCTATGGGTGATGATTCGCGCTGCTCTCTTTTGATGATTCGCACTGCTCTCTTTTAATTTGCAAATCTAAATCCAAATTGTTGCAACAGAATTCATATACGCTGTCGCTAGAGCTGATACCGTCTTACAATACCGGAGCGAAGCAGATTTGATGAAAGCTGCAGATCATAATTTGCTCACTTCAACTGAAACAACTTCTCATAAAATTTCAGTTAAAGATTGACAAACTATGAATCTGAATAAAGCTTCTGCTTGCTGAAGATATCCCGCATACTAGGCCTAGTGAGCCTACCGAATTAATTGCCGATCGATTAAGATGCAGAATTCATAACCTTTTACGATTGCAAATAACCACACATAAATGCAACCGAGAGCCGACCAATCTAACATAAAAGCGAAACTAACCAAAAGCATCTAGGCTGTTTATTGCAAAAGACCTCAGCAGCTCACTGTACTTTACGCTACGCGGCTTAGAAAACGATTGCGAATCACAGCTATGCTGTCACTGAAGATCTTTCCAAAACTTGATTGCACACTCCAACTGAAGAAAGCCTATTTAGCCATTACAAACTGATAAGCTTTTCAGCTGGAGGTGAAACAAACAAGTCTGTGTAAACCTAGAACTGCAGTTACTGCACTACCTCAGCAGCTCAGTAAAATTGGCTACCTTTGCTTGGCCTAACTTTGCCAGCCACAAGCCTGGGCTATAAATTCACTCTGACTACATTTTAAAGCGCCCAAATCTTTCTAACTTTTAATAAGAGCTGTAACAAGCTATTAATGTTGATATCAACCCTTTCAAACAATAATAGGTAGTTTTAGTTCGTTGTGGTTAGCGTCGCAATACGAACCGTCCAAATTAACACAGGTTTTCCCATCTGAACAAATGTTGTTTACGCCGTTACTACCTGATAGCTAGGGAAAAATTCGATTGACCAATCAGAAGCGAGTTTGGTTGAGCGGCGTATAACATCTGACACGTAAAACGTCAACTCATGACACTCGTTAGCTTTGTCTATGCATTTCATTACCGTTTGGCCACATGGTCTCACTATACTACGGCCAAAACCAGTTAATGTAATGTTGGTTGAATGGAGTGACAGCGACATTTGATCAAAAAATCTTTTAGGTAGCACATTGACTTCAGCACCAGTGTCCAGTGTAAAAGCAATACTAAACTGATCACCATCATCATCTTTAACAATCATCTGCTCTGTTAGCTTGGGCTTTGAGGATGTTGATGACAAGGAATCAATTCTGAAAAATTCTTGTGAATCGGAATAATTGCCAGTTCCCAGTAAACATGCTAATATTGGGACAATTTTGTTTCGATATTGTCTAATATAGTCATTCTGTATTGTATTGATATGGGGTTTTGATATTGACACAACATAGGTTTGCTCATCGGCGATATATTGTTTCGATATTGTCATCCAATGCCGTCTGTATGTTGGCTCGTATAGTTACGACATAGTTATCCTATACTGGATCTATGTTTAACAATGCTGGAACCCATATTGGATTAATATGGAGTTGCTATAGTCACCCTATATTGTCTTTATATAGTCTTGTACTGTTGCGATATGGTCCTGTTTTTTAGTCATATACTGTTACGACTATAATCATGCATTTGCTAACGCTAAAACTTTCTTGAGTTGAGTTGATACTACGTACAGTATACAAATAGCAAAGCAAGTAAATATCAAAAATGTAATACATAAAACGAATAGAAATGTACAAATGTAATAAAACACATAACAAAGCAGCCTTCACACTCATTCGTCGGTTAGATTTTGATTACCAGATTTTTTTCTTCTGCCACATCGGTCCCGCAAGTTCCTCATCCAAGTGCTCGCTTGCTTATGTTTGTTTGCAGAAGCTGTGTTAAAGAATCCTCATACTAAGGGTTTTGGTGAAAATGCTGTTGAAAAAGAAGCTGTTGAAAAATATAAAGGCGTACTGTACTGTAGATCAGTACTGGTAGACTAGGATTACAGATTCCAGTGACAATAGTCAAGTTTTCAGATTTAGTGATGGCAAGGCTACTCACTACTACTAGTTAATAATCGCGTTTCTTAATTTGCAAGAATTTTTGCAACATTAAGCTATTGTAATGTCACAAAATTGCAAATGCCGGGTTGGCAATGGTACATAGTCAAACGAATTAAATCGCATTTTCGCGAATAAAGGAAATTGTGGAAAAAGGTTTGGAGTAGCCTACCTCTTTGTTACCTCAAGTAGTTCTCATTTTTTCTATAAAACTGATTTCGAGCAGTATCTCCTTAACAAAAATGCGATAGTTACAGTTCGATAAATTGCTGTAAACATGCAGCAGGCCCGACGCCACGGAAGGACATTCTGGGGCCGTGCCCCCCCCAAATCACTGCTTGTGCCCCCCAAACACGAACTGTGCCCTCCAAGCGAGGATTGTGCCCCAAAGAAAGTAACAGGCTCGGTGCTACTAAAGTGCAGTTCAAGGCCTGAGACTCCCAAGATACTGATTATCACCCCAGAATTCGCGAGCAAGAACTGTTTTTTTGCAGATTTTGTAATAAAGATTCTTTCTTTTGTGGTTTCACCCCGGAATTCGTGAAAATTTGCGCATTTTTTGAGATGAAAAGCTTTTTTTTGTCTTCACCCCAGAATTCGTGAAAATTCGCGCATACTTCGAAATGAAGATCTTTTTTTGGTCCACACTCTCGGATTCGAAGTATTAAACTATTTGTGCCCCCCCAAATTTATTTATGCCTCCCCAGTCACGCTATCCTGGCGCCAGGCATGACTTGCAGATTGCAAAGACGGTTTTTCGCGATATTCCTCCAAAATGCTGGCATTGAGTTGGACAAATGATTTGTTGGCTATCTGGTCACAGGCCACAGTATACTTCGCGCACTGCAAGAAGGACAGGAAATACATCAATGCATAGCAAAATAAATTTTGCTACAACAGCGAACAGTAATACTGAGAATTAAATTTTTACTGCGCTGAAAATTGAACTAATTACTCGAACCAGGTAATAAATAAGTTTGAAAGATAATTTAGTTGTGGAGTTATACTCATCGAAAAAATACGTGTAACGTGAATCGCATTTTGAATCATTTACTTAAAAACATGTATCTGTATAGCAGCGAGTAGCATGTTGCCCGCGCTATAGAAAATGTCATTACTGCGTACGTATCTCCTCCGAGTTCATAAACACCAGTTCTTAACCGCTCGATCTTCTATTTTATCAAACTTGGATGAAATCACCGTAGGGATGTTAATCACCTACTATTTCTACAAAATTCCTGGAATTGATAATCAGTTTGGTTTTAAGTCATCTCATAGTACGGATATGTGTCTGTTTTTACTTGAACAAACAATAGCACAGTACAACCATAATGGCAGTCCAGTATTTGTTGCTTTCCTTGACGCTTCAAAAGCTTTTGACAAAGTGAATCACGGTGTGTTGTTCAAGAAATTAGTTGAAGCTAAAGTGCCAATGATTTTTGTCCATCTATTAGCTAGATGGTACTCCAGCCAACGATCTTGCGTTAAATGGAATTCTGCTTACTCTGAATCTTTTAGTACCACCAATGGAGCAGGCGCGTAGCCAGAAATTCGCAATGGGGGGGGCTGTTTGGGGGGTCTGGGGGCGGAGCCCCCAGCCGCCGGAGGCCAATGGGGGTCTGGGGGCAAAGCCCCCAGCTGCCGGAGGCTGGGGGTTTGGGGGCAAAGCCCCCAGCCGTCGGAGGCACGGGGGTGTGGGGGCGGAGCCCCCAGCGCTCGAAAATTTTGCATTTTTTTGCAAAAATAACTTCATTTTGGGGCTATTTTGATTAAAAAATAATGATTTTAAAACGTGGCTTAGAAATTGACAGTACAAACAAGATTAAACTGGTAGCATAAATGGGCTATTTGGGAGGTGGCTAATGGTAAAATGTAGTTCTCTTGTTTAGATGCTGTTAAATTATGAAATCGAATAGTGCAATAAAACTCACTCGGAGTAATCTATTTCGTGTACAGTTTATAGAGAAAAATAATAGGGGGGGGGGGGGGGGGTAATGAAAAGAGATTTGAGAGAAATGATTGGTAATTAACAAATACTGAATAGCCCCCCCCTATTCCTTAGTTTATAGTATGTTTGTTGATGACACCTATGTTCAGCATTTTTACACTTGCGATCAAATTTGATTGCTTATTTCTTACCATTTATCAAAGGTTTCATTTATTTGTTAGTTTTATTTTTGACAAATTAGCCCCCCCCTGAACATATGTTTCAAAAGATGTTTTAAATCACTATTTAGTCCACTACAGTGCATAAAACAGTCTCAAAGTGCTAAAAATGTAGTGTTTTTCCCATTCTGCAGTTTGGTCGACATGTCAATGGGGGGGGGGGGGGGGGCTATAGCCCCCCGGCCCCCCCTGGCTACGCTACTGGCTGAAAACGTGGTATTTTCCTAATTCTGCATTTTGGTCGGCAGTTCATTAGCCCCCCCTAAATAAACATTTCAAAATAGTCTAATCCAGTGTAAAAGACAGTCTTAGAAATGCTAAAACGTGGTATTTTCCTTATTCTGCATTTTGGTCGGCAGTCCATTAGCCCCCCCCCCCAAATAACGTTTCAAACTGTGCTTGAAATCATTTTTTAGTCTAATCCAGTGCAAAAGAGAGTCTTAGAAGTGCTAAAAACGTGGTATTTTCCTTATTCGGCATTTTGGTCGGCAGGCCAATGGGGGGGGGGGGGGGGCTATAGCCCCCCCGCCCCCCCCCCCCCTGGCTACGCTACTGCAATGGAGTAAGGAAAGGTAGCATCTTGAGCCCTCTTCTATTTGCCATCTACATGAATGAGCTATCACTGGTTTTGAATAAACTTAACATTGGATGTTTTATAGGTAACCGGTGCTTGAATAATATCATGTATGCAGATGATATATGCTGTCTTGCTCCGAGCTTCAAGGGCCTCCAAAAACTTCTTGATATTTGTTGTGATTATGCAAATAGGCATGACATTACTTTTAACTGTACTAAAACTAAGACCATGATGTTTAAGACTAATCGTCTAAGCCTGTCTTTTGAGCCAAAGTTTCGCCTATGCGGTAACTCAATTGACTGTGTCAAAAAAATATTTAGATTTTGTATTGACCTCTGACTAAAAGATGACGATGACGTGAACAGGCAATTACGTTCTATTTATGGCTCTGCCAATAAGTTACGTAGGAAATTTTTTTGTTGCTCTAAAGCTGTAAAAAACTGTTTATTTCGTACTTTTGTGTCTTGTCTTTATGGAAGTACTGTTTGGTGTATGTATCAAAAATCGACATTTAATCGTTTAAGAGTAGGTTTATAACAATGCTTACAGGATATTGTTTAATCTTCCTCGACGCACAAGTATGTCTACCACGTTGGTCCAAAATATTGTGCCTATTTTTTAGGCTTTGATCAGAAAGCACACAGCAAATTTCATGCTTCGATGTATCAACTCGTGCAGCATGTGGCTATCTGCGCTAGTAAAATCAAATGACTTAAGGTCCGGTCCATACAATAATCATTTTGCGAACTTGCACCAGAATACCTAGCTTGGACCATATACTGATAACGCAAGAACAAACGATTGGATTCTATCTTGCTTAAAGCTTTGTGTGTGTTTGGGTGTGATTAGTGCGTAGTTGTGTTTATGCCTCTGTACTACTGGACCGATCTTTTTTGAGTCCGTCAATAAATAAATAACTCGGTCGATTGATAAATTTTCCTATCGTATCTCTACGCAAGGAATTATTATAGTAGTTGAGGGCCGAGCGTGTGATAAAAACATTGACTACTTCAGAGCTATAAGAGCCAGGACAGAAGTGTGCAGAAGCTGAATGCTGTATGCCATCGTGTTAAAACCTTACCTTATTTAAGTGATTTAAACCATTTCTTATTGCCTTTTATTTGTGTAGAAAATGCGACAAGGAATTTAACTTCCTATTGTAACTTCCAAGAGTAACTTCTTAAAGTAGCTTCTAAACCGCTGGTATGACCAACCAGGGTTTTGAAATGCTTGTTTTTGAAAGAAGCAGGCAGGGGCGTATTTAGGGGGGGGGGGCCGTTGGGCCATGGCCCCCCCTTTGGGTCGCCAGGATTGCAAAATTGCATAGAAAAGTGAGCGAAATTGAGGCATGGGCCCCCTCCCTTTGCAAGTTGGGCATCAGGCTTTGGGCTCGAAATCACCTGATTTTGGGCGAAATATGGGACGAAATTTGAGTGAAGACCTTTTTTTTTTTGCTCTTCACCTGATTTTGGGCGAAAAATGGGACGAAATTTGAGTATGACAATTTCAAATTCTGATCTATGTTCCTCTCAAATTTTCTGAAGTTTCTGGCCCCCCCCTTTTCAAAATCCTGCGTACGCTACTGGGAGCAGGCCAACAACCAATTGAATTGTGATTTGCTTACTTATTTACCGCTTAAGCCTGCTAGCTAATGCCGATTGTAACCAGTCCCAATACTTTAAAAGCTTGAATTATAATTTTCGCAAATAAAGTTGAAAATTCATTATAGGGTACCGTATTTGAATGCCATCGTTCTTTTTGCTAGACATTTTTCTAAAGTAGCGGCAGCGGCGCTACTTTTTTAAGTAGCGACAAGCGGCAGCACCGCTGCTTTTTTGCCCATCAGCGGCAGCGCCGCTACTTTTCAAGTTGAGGGTGCCCAGCTCTGCGAATAGGCTACACTGAACTACCAGAGGTGGAGTCCTCGAGGACATCCTTGGCCTCGAGGACACATTTTCAAGTGCTTGGCCTTGGCCTCGAAGCCTCAAGTCCTCGAAAATTGCCCTGTCCTAGGCTCGAGGACAGCACTACTTTTTGAATGGTTAAAATTTTGTAAATCGGCTGAAAAATGTTTTTCTAGACCGTTTTGGCCTCGAGCATTCCTGTCCTTGGCCTTGGACTTTTTTTGCTTCCTTGGCCTAGGCCTCGAGCCTTGTGTCCTCGACTCGACCTCTGTGAACTACCTCTGTCACTCTGAAATGCAAGCGCATGTGTAGTAGAAACTGTTGTCTAGCTTTGGGCTTGTACCAATACCATAGACCTACTGCGTACAGGGTGGGTGTATCGCTAAGCTTTGTTTTGTGCCTCTACTCTGATGATTGTTTCCCACAAACCTGTTTCTTCTACATTTGTCTGCCTTTTTTCATCCTCTCACCCAACGTCCTAAACTTTTCCTAGTCTAGCCTACCAAAACCAAAATCTTTTTGTTGGTATCAAGAAACACGTTCAGCCGATCAAAACCAAGTGTCTTGTAGCCAAAATAGCCGATTCTAGGATACTCCGAATTCTGAAAAAATAAACTTGAACCGAAGGCACCTTTTACTGTTTTAGTAGCATGCATTGTCTTCAATTCATATAATAGTTACATTCAGACTAACCATTGTTGTTCAAACAGAGAAAACCACCAGCAATAATTATAAAAAAATGTAAAAAAAATTTTGTACGCGGCGCTGATGCTGTGACGTAATACAGATTTTAGTTGCCACGCTGCGCGGCGCGGTGCACCAACAACAGCGCGCAGCCGCGTACACTGCGCTGTTGCCATCTCTACCCAGCAAACGTTTAACTTTTGCGCCACACAAATCAAAATTCATAAGATCTGATGTAGGCATATTGTGTGACTTGTGTGTCAAGTCAAGTTTATTGCGCCATAGGTTAAAAGTATGCAGGTACTTAAACAGTAACAGGCGAAAACTTAAGCTTAGCGAAAAACTAACACAAACAAAACGATAGTAAAAAAAGTTGTACGTTTTAACTAGAATCCATGGTTTCAAGATAAAAAAAAGTTCTGGCCAGCAAACGTCAAAACATCACTACTAAATTATTACCATATAAAAAAAAAGTGTTAGGCCTAGCCCAGTTATTGAAAAGAATCATGTTACAGTTTTTTTGGTCAACAGAAAAAAAGCCAGAAATAAAATTATCGAACATCCTGAAAAAAAAGTCGGCAACATTGTCCCCTGCTAAAAGATAATTTGAGACGGTTCACTCTACATTCTACCAGTCTGCAGCAGGCGTGCACAATCTGCGGTCGTAAAAGAAAATTCTTGCGGCCGTAAAATTGTAGGCCTTCTTCAAAATGCATGTTGTGGCGGCCGTGCATTAATTAAAATATTTTGCTATGTAATTGTTAAAAAATTGGCAGTGTCTGCTCCGCTGCACCGGCCCAGTTTCCGATATCTAATCGCTGCTGCACCGGCGGCGTCAGTCATTTTATTTTGCTGTTCAATTTACTATCTCTCAAGGTGGCATCCCTGCCCCAACCCTGACTCTATTCCTAAGATTTTAAAGAAAAAAAAGAACTGGGTCGCGATTTAGCTCTCCAGCACTATTTCTGCCAAGTGCATCCGGCGCAAATCGATACCCCAACCCTTTGCTTGGCAGTCATGTGCGCTTGCCACTACACTGTCTGCGCTTCGCATTTCATGTGTCAAAGTGCTGTATTTAAATCGAAGCAATGAGAAAAAAGGGATCTTACAGGCTGATGGTGCAGCAGCGATTTGGTGTCCGAAACCGGACCGGTGCAGCAGACACTTCCTAAAAAATTAACTGTTAGGAACAGTTACGATTTGCTAACTGTACAGCTAATTACCATAAGACTGTTAGGTGATAATATCAGATATCTGATATACCAATGCTGTTCATATACCCACGTGTAACTACCGGTATTTTCCGCTTACAGTTCAGAGATGGCGTAGCCAAATTCTTTCCAAATAGTTGCTATTGGATAGTTGCCAGGTTGCTCAACTTTTCAATGTCACAGTTATTTTAACTATGCAATTTATTTCTGAAACTTCATCTTTGTTATTGAACAATTACGGTATGCTAGTTTAGGCCTAAGGCCATGTACAAATTTCTGACTGTGACGTTACATGATATGAGTTTTACAAACGAGTTAGGCTAGTTTTTTTAGATTGTTTGGGATTGTTCCTCAGTTCTTTTGCCTAAAAGTATCGTGGATATTCTTGACTTAAGGAATAGAAGTGAGATTATGTTTGACGTGAAACTGCTGTTAAATTTAATGCCATATGTGCTGAGCTATCGCGATACGTTTCAAGCTTGCTCGAGGGTCTCATCAGGCGACAATAACAGACGACACAATTTATTCATCACTTAATAATAATAATAATAATTGCGTGCTTTATACTGCTTAACATGTACAGCATGCATTAGTTAAAAACTGTTACAGACAGTTGCTCAAAGCAGTTGAAAAAACAATTAAAAAGATAATGCATCTACAAAAATCAAATCAAAATTTCAGCAATACAAAATTCGAAAAATTGACATCGACAACTCTCACACAGTAGGTGGGGTAATGCAATCTCACAGGTGCATGTAAAAATCATTTGTATAAAATCTAATAAAACTTAATGCTTCCTGGTAACACTGAAGTGTGCGACATACACTCATTTTACATAATCTAGAGACACATCAATTACAAAGCTATACCATAACTACCGATTCCATAGATACTGATCTGCTTAATACTGCAATAGTATGTCAATTATCATAAGCCAATTTAAAATAATGTGTTTTAAGGTTGGATTTAAAAGCATTTTGAGATTCAATACTACGTAGTGTTAATGGAAGATTGTTCCATGTTTCAGTCATTTTGAAAAAAATACTCTTTCGTGAATCAGCATTGTGATTGGAATTGTGTATAAGCATATATTCATCCCGACCAACACCAACCCTAAGATTAATAGTTGTAGTGGGTTGGTAGGTTTCAAATAAATCAGTTAAATAAGATGGTGAGATACGGTTCACAATGTCGAATGATATCAAACACAGTTTGAACATAATGCGATACTTGACTGGCAAGAAATGTAACTGTTTTAAGTAGGGTGTAATGTGTTCTCGTCGCTTTAACCTAAATGCAAAACGTACAGCACGATTTTGAATTTTTTGAAGTGGTTTTAAATCTTCGGCAGTAGCACATGCTAGGACTGCATTGCAGTAATCCAAGGTGTTAAGTATAAGATTGGATATTAGCATTACTTTCATTTTCAATGGTATACAATTTTCGATATGTCGCAGATTACGTAAGTGATAATTACACACTTGTGCCTTTTTTAAGATGAATTTCTCAAATGAAAGACTACTTGTTAGAATAACACCCAACACTTTAACAGACTCATTTATCTCAATCAAACAGTCACCAAATTTAACATTTAAATTGGATTTGGGCAATGAAGATGTAGGAGATTTAAATATTATTAGATTGGACTTATTGTGATTAACCTTCAAAAATTTTTTCTTCATCCAGTAATTTATTTCAGATAAACATGATTCAATTTGCAGTTGAGTAGCAGGGTTGGATCCATTCATTTATTTTGTAATTTTTAAATTCAAATTCAAATTCATTGACGTTAAAAAAACTAAATTCAAATTCATTGACTTTGAAAAAGCTAAATTCAAATTCAAATTCATTGACTTTGAGAAAATTAAATTCAAATTCATTGGCTTTGCAAAAGTCGAATTCAAATTCATCAATAACTCGTGAGCGGATTCAAATTCAAAATTCAAATTCAATCCAACCCCTTTTTTCACACCAAAAATTCAAAGAGGATTTTGCAGTTTGCACCAAGCAAGTCGGAGTCTCGTAGTTGCAGATGTGTATTAGCGCATCACAGGTGCGTAATAAACCAACAACTCAAGTCGCTTGAATCCAGAATTAGATACAGTGCCCTTGCCAGAGCAAACAAAGTGAGAGGGCACCAGCCAAAAGTGGGGAGGGCACTAAAATTTGCTTATAAAAACTGATCTTCCGATCTTGTACGGCTACAATTACGTGCAATTTTAAGATAAGGCCGGCAGCGTTTCTTAGCTCGTTTCTTCCATGGCCAAAAATCATGTAACGTTTGTGTCAAAAGGACGTGTCCCAATGCGGTCGACTGGCTCGGTTGAACAACCTATCGAGCTACTCTTCGGGTTGACTTAATAATCGATATATCCAATTAATCTTTGACTTGTGGCTACGTTGGAGCTGACGCTACATCCTCCTCCTCTCTTTATGCTGGCAGCAGCTTATCCACGTCTCCAACCAGCACAAGGGAGAGCGTCCACCACTCCAACGTCCTGGCGTGCTCGCCATTGTAACGTTTGTGTCAAAAGGATGCGTACCAATTCGGTCGACCGGCTTGGTTGAACAACCTTCACAAGCACAACAGGACGTTTTTTGACTTGTACGTTACAATGGCAAGTACGGCAGGACGTTGGAGTGGTGGACGCTCTTCTTTGTGCTGGTTGGAGACGTTGGAGTGCCGTCACCAGCGAAAAGGGAGGAGGATAATGTAGCATCAGGTCCAGTGTAGCCACAAGTCAAAGATTAGTTGGATGTAGGGATTAATAAGTCAACTCAGAGAGTAGCTCGATAGGTTGTTCAACCGAGCCGTTCGACCGCATTGGGACGCGTCCTTTTGACACGTACATTACAATGCGTAGCGTCAGCTCCAACGTAGCCACAAGTCAAAGATTAATTGGTGCAATTGGTTATTAAGTTAACCTGAAGAGTAGCTCTATAGGTTGTTCAACCGAGCCGGTCGACTGCATTGGGACGCGTCCTTTTAACTCAAATGTTACAATCGCTTGAAAAATCTATCTGCAGTAGTGAAGGCTACCAGATGTTCGACCAGGATTTTGCTAAGAGAGGTGAACCAAAAGTAAATTTTTTTACACAAAAACTGCCTGATTTAGCCTCCGTGCTGAACAAACTGATGCAACTCAAGCATGTCACAGACTGACATAGATACTAAATATTAGGTGAATGTGGATAGGGCCTGATGGCGGATCCCCCAGCCGCTGTGTAATTTTGAAGCAAAAAATTAGCGATTTTAGCGCCATTTTAATCATACTTTGCACTTTTAGCAGCCATATGAATAACTAAATTACTAAAACTCAAAAGTCACTTCAAAGAATTTAATTGTTTTCCACCGTCGGCTCCCCTTACTTTTGGTTAAGTTTAAAATATGTTTAAACGCTTGCATTTTGAGATTAAATTTTAGAAATGACTTTGCAAATGAGGCTTAAGCCCCTTCACCCTAGTTGCGCCACTGACTGTGACCTCAAAATCTTGAGTGTAGTCTAAAAATCAAAACAACCGGTCTTTGAAAAAAAGTTTTCATGCTTTGTTTCATTTCATAATCACTAACGAAGTACTGGTAACGATTCGGCAAGCTTACATGTCTCTTTCGCGACACATCCGTAAGGGCATGTCAATAAGACGGAATATTGCATCAGATTGATGTACAGCAGTTGGTTACCAGTAATTTCACAAAGAATCGAAAACACATCAAAGAAGAATTATGTTTAAACAATTATTTCTTTTTCCATCATTGTCTGTTGTCTTGTTCTTGCGTTATGTTACAAAAGCAGTATTTTTAGTAAACCAAAATGGGGGCACAAGCAGCCGTTAGGGGGGTACGCCCCCTGCCCCCTCCTTTAGCGACAGCACTGGTTAGATCCATTCATTTTGTTTTTAATTTTTAGGTTCAAATTCAAATTGATTGACTTTGAAAAACTAAATTCAAATTCATTGACTATGAGAAAATTAAATTCAAATTCATTGATTTTGCAAAAGTCGAATTCAAATTCATCAATAATTCGTGAGCGGATTCAAATTCAAATTCAATCCAACCCTATTCAGTAGTAGTAGATGAGTCCGTTGTGAAAGAAGTATACGATTGAGTGTCATCTGCATACATTTGGACAGACATTTTATGTTTAAGTGCTATGGTTTCAATTTCTTTTGTATACAGAGTATATAGCATTGGCCCAAGTAAAGACCCTTGAGGAATACTGAACATAAGTTTGTTATCCTCACTGCTTGCATCATTTACATATACAAAATATGACTGATTGTTCAAATATGACTGTATCCAATGCAAGCAGTCATCAGTTATAGCATAATTTTGAAAAAGACGCTCAAGTAATTTGGTATGATCTAGAGTATCGAAAGCTGAAGACAAGTCAAGTAAAATTAAAGCTGTGTTGTGCATTAGGCTAGTATTGGTTTGAATGTCACCAACCACTTTAAACATAGCTGTCTCACATGATTGTTTTTTCCTATATCCAGATTGAAATTTTGCGTATAAATTGTTAAATTGAAGGTGGGCAGCAATTTGATCATGCGCAACTTTTTCAAGAAGTTTTGACAGAAAAGAAAGGTTGCTTACAGGTCTATAATTTTTGTAGGCTTCGCAATCTCCATTTTTGTCTTTGATAACAGGAGTAATTGCAGCATGCTTAAGTAAATTAGGAAAACAAGATTCATTGGAACGACCGACGCTCGCGTCGTGTGTTCCTCTGTTTTTACTCGGCCATTTTCCAACTAACGAGTGCGAAATTTCAGACTTTTGCTTATAACTCGAGAACGGTTAGATCTAGCTACATGAAATTTTGACAGCAGTTTGAGATTAATGAGTTGTATGTTTGTACACAATTTTGAAACAATTGGTCGCGTGACTTTGGTTTTAGAACCCGAAAACCGGCCCGCAAGTTTGGCGTAAAAAGCGGTCTCAGTCAAAAACGGCTTAAGTATGGCAAAAAATATTTCATATGGTTATATGTCTCAAGATACCCTTTCATCCCAACCAACCCACTTTTGGCCGCGATGAGGTTTATTTCTTTTTTTTTTTGTTTTTTTCCTTTTTTTTCTTCCTAAATTTTGTACGCTCTTCTTCTCCTAAACCACAACACATCGAAATCTAATTTTTGTGTAAAGTTGTTGAGCTGCAAACGCAATTTTTTCTCCCGAAGTTTTTTGGGGCAACTCCATTGGGAATCCCCCCAAAATGGGGCCCCAAAAAATCAATTTTTTGAACGGCTCAAGCTAGGGTGCCAGTTCTTTTTGATATTAGTAGATATTTAACAGACAAATATTTTGACATAGTTTGGAGTTGCCACCTCCCTGGGGACCTCCTCCCAAATGGACCCCCCAAACATCAATTTTTTGAATGGCTCGAGCTAGAGTTCTACTTTTTTTTGATATCAGTAGATATTTAACAGACAAATATTTTGACATAGTTTGGGGGTGCCACCCCCCCGGGGATCCCTCCAAGTGGACCCCCCAAAAATCAATTTTCTGAACGGCTCAAGCTAGGGTGCCAGTGTTTTATCATATCAGCAGATATTTAACAGATAAATATTTTGACATAGTTTGGGGGTGCCACCACCCCGGGGACCCCCCAAATGGACCCCCCAAACATCAATTTTCTGAACGGCTCAACTTGGGTGCCAGTTTGTTTTGATATAAGCAGATATTTAACAGACGAATATTTTGACATAGTTTGGGGATGCCACCCCCCCGGGGATTCCCCCAAATGGACCCCCCAAAAATCAATTTTCTGAACGGCTTGAGCTAGGGTGCCAGTGTTTTATCATATCAGCAGATATTTAACAGATAAATATTTTGACATAGTTTGGGGGTGCCACCACCCCGGGGACCCCCCAAATGGACCCCCAAAAATTAATTTTCTGAACGGCTCAACTTGGGTGCCAGTTTGTTTTGATATAAGCAGATATTTAACAGACGAATATTTTGACATAGTTTGGGGGTGCCACCCCCCCGGGAAACTACCCCCAAATGAAGCACGCTTTGGCAGAAGATACCAAGTCGCATTTCGCCGTTTCGATAAAATCGCGTTTGAAATTTTAAAACTCTCAAACAACCTTTGCGGTCAAGTTTAACATGTTAATGAAAAAGAACTTCGACAGGTATGATGTACCTGATTTCGCCCTTCTTTCATTGAAATTTCAAGGTTTTAGGTGAACAAATAAAAAAGTTAGAATCGAAAAAGTTTGTTAAATCGCGGTTTTCAATAACGTTTGCTTTTCAAGTTAGGCGTGTACAAATTTTGTCTTTGATCAGTCATAGTAAAACTTATGGGGTCAAAAAAAGTTTACTGAGAACTGTTAACTCAAAAGCAGGGTTGGGAATCGATACTCAAAAATGTAAAGATTTAATCGATATTCGATAGTTCATCAAAAAGTAAAGAATAATTCGATTTCGATGGCACTTCAAAAAAGTAAAGAATAAAGAATACCATAATCGATATTCGATTCCGGGTATTTGGGAAAATGATAGATGGAGAGCGATGGAACATGCAGACGCTTTTCGCTCACTTTAGCAATAAGCATCAAAGTATCGGAGTTCCTTGCTCAAATCTCAATCAAAGCAGTCAGACAAACAACAGAAAACGAGCCAATTACAGCTTCCAGATCATAATAAAATATGGAAGACAATAAATGGTTTCAGCTGTCTAAAACCAAGAAATGCAAGTGGTAAATGTAACAATTAGGCTATCAAAGCAAATCTACTCACCAGAAATCAACTTACTAACGTTACACAAAGAGGTTTAAACAATTAAACTTCTAAGAAATACTAGGCCTATCAGATTTTTATTACTGCCTTTACTGAAAATAACGCAGTTACAGTTCACTTATTTTATTTATGAGTTCGAATTACCAGAGTCCCCTGCATAGCAAGTAGGCAGTATCGTCTTAGCCTCTAGCGTCTAGTCTGTCACCTACATCATAGCACTATGCCTGCATTGACAATCACTGCTGGCCTAAAAATCACTCAACTGTATCGGAAATACAACTCCGCTTATAAAATTAATTAATAATCCTCTTCGGAGTGTTTGCTCATTTGCTGGTGCATAGCTTTCTGAAAAAAAAAATCGAATATCGTTTTAACCTGGAAAAAACTAAAGAAAACAGCATATTCGATACTCATTCCAAAAAGTAAAGGATCTGGTGTATTCGATTGAAAAAAAGTAAGGAATATCGCAATCGAATATCGATTATAATCGATTTTTCCCAACCCTGCTCAAAAGTCGAAACCGGTTCTATGTGCTGACAGCTAACATCTTTCGTAAAAAGTTCATTGACTCAGACGCTGTCACCGGCCGTCACTGCTGGAGACCAATAATTTTATTTGCGCTCGACGTCATGACGCGGCTTTTGGTTTGACGAGTACAAATTTGACAAATGGTTATTCTTTCTTTTCGTAAACAACAGGTTTATTGCTAAATGGATTTTTTTTTGCAAAGTTAAAATTACATAACGAAAATTACAAAAGCCATAACGACGAAAAATTTATGAAATTTTACGACGAAAAATTTTGGGATATAAAATAGCACTGTAATACATGATTGAACTGGTTACGAAAATAGGGTGATAGGTAGGCGGTAGTATAATGGTAAAACTTCAATCATTTCATTACATGGCGTAAATATATTACACGCCATTTATTACATTCGAAAAATCACTCTAATTCTTGTGCATTTTATAGTCTAGAGAAAGAATTGGGAAAAGAAAATAATGGAATGAGATTTGAAAAAAGATTGGTTTAAGTTAACGAAATTAATTTCCTCCTTATACTCATAGTTTTTTTTATGAAATCTACACGGTAAACATTTTCCATCAACCGTTCAAACTTTGATTTCTTGCCGTTTTTTAGCCGTGGTTTAAAAGTTAGTACTACTTTGTAAGCCGAATTTTTGACAAATATTAGCCCCATTTCCAAAAGCAATTTTTTAAACGTGGCTTTAAACAATTTTAGAGTATGCCTACATACCTCTGCAAAAGACTGCATCAAAAGGGCAAAAAACGTGGCATTTTTTCATTATGCATTTTGGTCAGAACTCGACAGGCAGTGGGGCCCTCTGACGAAGTTACTAATCATTACAAGTTTGGTTTTAATTCCTGTTTCTGAGCAAGCATAGCGTGAATTTATAACATAAAACTCCGTGACGTACGATATTGATTCTGATAAAGACTCAATGACAGACGCCAAAGCATTTGATTATTGTGATTAATTAACAAATTAGCACTTTAATGTGTTCATGCTATTGTACAACTTATGCTGCTTCGCAATAGAATTTTTGGTTATCAAATTACAAACTTCACAAGAAATCTTACTTTCGTTTTGTGTGATGTTCTTGTAATCTAATTATCGTTGCTGTTATTTCAAAGTTGTAAACACGCTGACAAGTTCAGGCCCAAACCCAAAAAATGGTTTGAACCTCAAAGCAGGCCCAAAAAAGCCCGGACGTGAAATTAGGTTTGAAAAATGTATACGGATAATATAATTGTTTTTTTCTTTTTTGACTCTTTGCGGTGACTAAATAGCAGTGACGTGCGGTGAGGCTTTTGGTTGGTGAGGCACAATTTTTTTCACACTCATGTTCGCAAAAAAATTATTTAAGACAATAAATGACAAGCAAATAATTGTTTTTATAGCTATTCAGGGCCGCCGAGAGGGGGGGCAGGGGGGTGAATGACCCCGGGGCCCATGGGCTTCAGGAAGGCCGTCGGGTTCAGCGGGCCCATGAGCTCGAGTGGGGGCCCATCGAAATGACACTGAGAAATCAGCATGTGAAGCCTGAAGACCTTTTTTTTTTTTTTTTTTTTTTTTTTTTTTTGGAGAACACCTAATTTCGACCAGAAAAACCGCTAGAATTTCGGTAAAAACCTTTTTTGTTTTTTTTGGAGATCACATGATTTTTCGGACCAAACTGACGGGAAATCCGTTATATTTGAGCTGGCCTCGGGCCCACTTTTGGTCCCCGGCGGCACTGTAACCATTAAACAAAAACCAAATTTTTCGATAATTAATTATTCGTTTAATTTTTACTGTTCACTTAAAGCCAAATCAATTCTTGAAGTTTCGAAAATCCATGAAGGTAGCCTAGCCTATTTATTATTTGGCTTTGAATGTGGACATAATTGAAGTTTTCGTGCTTGCTAAGTCTTCTTGGCAAATTCTCTTAGTCACAAAAACCCGATTTCAGTCTCAACATTATTATTTGCTAAAAACATGAAAGCACAAATGAAGATTTTTATAGCGCAACCACTCTTTCTTGAGTACGGTTCTACTCTTTTTGAATTGAGGGGTTCTTTCGTAATGATGTCTCGAGCAAATCTTTTAAATGGGTTTTCTTTTAGCTATATTCAATTCAATTCAGATTATTTGTTCACTTGAGTTCAATTTCCAGAAACTTAACACCAATGAAAAAATATATTCACACGCACAAATAGAATGATTATTAATGCCAATAAAGGAAATAAATGTGGGCTAATTTACTGTAACACTTAACAGAAGTAATTGTTGATGAAGGCGTAGAAATTAATAGGCAATTGCAAAGTTTACCAGTACTGTAGTTTGAATCACTTACTATCAAGCAAACAGGACAGCGAAAGACCTGTTTCTGGTCATCGAGTCAAGCTGCCCTTATAATTAATTTATTATTTTAATTATTACAAGTTTTTTTGAGGGGGTAGCTTTTTTTTAACCATTTTTAAAACAAACAAGAAACAAAAGTAAAGATTCAACCAAAAATAACAGTTAGCATAAGAAAAAAGCACACTAAGGCTTATCTCGAGTTTATCAAGACTGTAAGTACTTCAGTAATTACTTAGCATGGACAATTTTATTTGTTTGCTAAATGAGTATTTTAAATTGGTAATTCTTCAAAAGTTGGTGAAATATTATTCCATATTTTTACTCCAATGCACGAGCAAGATCGTTGCCCGTTTCGAATTTTAGCTCGTTCCAAATAAAAATTGTCTGCAGTAATCGATCTCGTTTTATAATCATGAAGTTTGCTAGCATATTTGAAATAATTGTCAAAATTTTCAGGTTACCTGGAGTGATAATAAGAGTACATAAATTTAGCAATTTCTATAACTTCAAGTTCAGATAAAAAACTTAGTTTAGAAAGTCTCTCAGCTTTGAGACTAAATTTTCTTCCATTCTAGTTCATCTTCTCGTATTAAATTGTTTTTATTCGGCCAGAAAAATAACTTGTTCAATTTCGCAATGAACGAAAGACTACAAAAAAACTGCTTAAACTTTTTTTCATTCTATGACGTCACAGGTGAGGCGCGCCGCAAAATCAGATTTATAGGCCGTTTGCTGTAAATTCTAGCGTTCACCTTGTAAAAAAATTTGAGTGGCAACTTATTTTTTGCTTAAATACATTGATTTTCACTTCACAAACTCACATGCAAAAGTTCTCCACTTATTTTTCTGCAGTATTTTTTTAATTTGACCTGAAAGTTGGCTTCTAAAATGCGGATGAATACAATCAGACAACCGGAATCAACCAATCATAAAATAAAATTACTTGGGGACTTTCCCTTTAACGAATTTTTAAAAACTGCTTTGGATCAGGTGCTGAGGTAGGCCACACTGATTTAACGGTTAGTTTTCTTACTATGTTAGCTTAAATTGGGTCAAGTAGGTGCAGTAGTTGGATTTTGTTCTTAAATTTGTTTTAAAAAGAAATTTTTGGCAAATTACTTGCAATAAATACTAGTATCCATGATGAAACATCGCTTTAAAGTAGACCTAGGTCTACGCAGTATATATAGCCAGCTACTTGATAACCAAAAGTGATATGACGTGCCAGGCAGAAATTATGAAGCATCGTTTCAAAACAGTACTTTAAAATAGCCTATAGTTACTGGTACAGAGATAATAAAGTTATATGACCTGCCAAGCAGAACATAGTCGCAAACTGCTGTGTTCAGGTATCAGTGCTAATTTTATGACAGTGTTGTGAAAATGGTTGAGACTTTTAGATTTGAAAATGCACACAACATGTAGACCTAACATTGTTTCTCAAACAACTAGGCCTAATGCAGATTTGTATTTGTAGACCTAGCATTGTTGTGCAGGCTTCTAGATAAAATAGAGTAGATTTGTACTTCTAGACCCAACTCCCATGAAGACACTGCGACTTGTCATTTGAGATTTTGTTCAACGCTATCTCAATTTTAGCCAAGTAGCACTTTGTTTAACAAAGTTTAAATCAGAGTTGGAGTCCTCGAGGACACATTTTGAAGTCCTTGGCCTCGAAGCTCAAGTCCTTGGCTTTGAAGCCTACAACTATAAGTCCTCAAAAATGTCCTGTTCTTGGCTCAAGGACAACATTATTTTTTGATTGGTTGAAAAGGAAAATAACCAAACAAAAAATAACCAAAAATTCTAGCTTTTCAATTCATTTTTTTTTCTTATTTGAAAAATATCATATATTGTGATTGCCAAGTCATAGTAAACCTTATTTTAAATGGCATTGTGTGAAAGCTTTAATCGGAGAATGAGGGGCAAAAGGCAGAGTAGAATTGTTATCCTTATTTCTTCTAATATTTCCGGTGCGGATGGTACAAACCGCAAAGCCGTAAAACCATCAAGAGCCATAATACGGGATCCGGGGTCCTGACGCAAACATTTTTGAGCTGCTAATGCTGACTTATGACCGTGCTTATCTGAGTATGGACTCGGAAAAAAGTATATGTGCGTGATAATGAAATGTAAGACAGTTACCACTGCAGTAGCGTAGCTAGGGCGGAAGCGGGGGGGTGTGGGGCCTATAGCCTCCCCCTTTGGCCTGTCAACCAAAACGTAGAATAAAAAAATACCACGTTTTTAGGTCTTTTGGGACTGTTTTTTGCGCTGGAATGGACTAAAAAGTGATTTAGAGCATCTTTTAAAACATATCTTTAGGAGAGGCTAATTTGTCAAAAATTAAAGTCAAGAATCAGTAAAAACTTTGAAAAATGCCCAAAAAGTAAACAATCAAATTTGATCGCTAATGTAAAAACGCCAAACATAGGTTTTGTTAACAAATATGTTATAAACTCAGAAATAAAGGAGAGGGGGGCTATTCAGTGTTGATTAATTACCAATCATTTCTCTCAGATCTCTTTCCATTAGCCTCCCCCCAATTATTTTCCTTTATAAAATATACACGAAATAGATTACTCCGTGTGGGTTTTATTGAATAATAGGATTTTAAGATTTACCAGCATGTAGACAAGAGAACTGCAATGGTATCAATAGCCACCTCCCACATAGCCCATTAATGCAACCAGTTGAATCACGTTGCACTGCCAATTTCTATACCACTTTTTAAAAACATTATTTTTATTAAGATAGCCCTAAAATGAAGTTATTTTTTGCAAAAAAATCCAAAATTATTGAGCGCTAGGGGCTCTGCCCCCAGACCCCCGTGCCTCCGGCGGCTGGGGGCTTGGCCCCCAGATCCCATTAGACATCCAGCGGCTGGGGGTCCGTCCCCAAACCCGCAAAACAGCCCCTCCTCATTGCGAATTTCTGGCTACGCGCCTGTACTAAGGATAGCATATTAAACAGAGTATGTTAGTATCCGTGACATAACTAACAAAACTTATCTTGAGAAAGCCACCTTGTTCTGAATGTATGCGAGCAAAAATCGCGACGATTTTTTTTGAAATAAGAAAGAACAGCACTCTAATCACTGTTTAGTGATCTGGGAAAAAGCCACATTTGCTGAGCAATTTTTGCGTTAAAAATCGCCGCTAAGATTCCCAAATAACAGAGGTGGAGTCCTCGATGACACATTTTGAAGTTCTTGGCTTTGGCCTCAAAGGTCAAATCCTTGGACTTAAAGCCTGCAAGTCCTCGAAAATGCCCTGCTCTCGGCCGAGGACATTAAATTGTTGAAAATGATCCATGGCCATGAGCTTTTTTCACTTTATCTTGGAAATTGGCATTTCCTGGCGCGAAGACCTTTTTTTTCGCTTTGGAGAACACCTGCGCCTTGTGTCCTTGGCCTTGAGCATTCCTGTACTAGGCCTCGAGAAGTCCGTCCTTGGTCTTGGTCTCGGATTTTTTTGTATCATTGGCCTAGGCTTCGAACGTTGTGTCCTCGACTCCACCTCTGTCCTCGACAAATAATAAACTATACTGTATCAGAAAAAAACGCTACATGAGGAGTTAAAAATGTGAGCGTGAAATTAAATATAACTATAATTGTTTGAATGGCTGGAAAGATGCGCGCTGCAGTCAATCAGTTTTTCACACGATGTCATTAAGATGAGGAGAAGCTCCCATGAAAAATTTGGGTCTTTTTCGAAAAAAATAATGATTTATTATTGTTACGTTTCTACAATTGTGAGCTCTTCAAAGGGGGAGGGCGACCCCGGACAAATTGCAAATCACTTCAAGGCCTTCCTCCTTGATACAGCCCTGTTAAGATTTTCATGTTATTTTTGCCATTAAATACCTTATGTTAAATTTTACAAAGTGACGTTTGGCGGCAGAAACGCGTGCCCTCATTCATGGATAGGCAATTAATGAGCTATAGAAAGATATCATGTGTAAAAAAAAGTTTAATTAAAATTAGGATTGGGGAAAATGTGATAAAACTAAAGTTTTTCAACTTAACTTTTACGTTACCGGTATTTTCTTTTTTAAAATTGCTTTGAAAATTTAATTGTTTCACCTCTTTCAAAATCACAAAAATTGTTTTTTTATTAAAAAAAAGTCACTAAAATTGTTCAACGGAGGCATGTGGACTTTGCCCTCGCCCCCAGACCCCGTTTTTTCCAAGGACGTGAGCTTGCAAATACTGGATACGGTACCTTAATTCATTTTAAAAACAAAAATTATTTTATTCCATTTTGCAATACTTTTAGATACCGGTAATAATATCGTAGTCGCTATACAATGTTTAAAAACTATGATAACATTTTTAAAAATCTGCAAAAAGAAGTCGTTCAAACAATAAAGGTTGTTTTGGAAAAAGTACTAAAACGGTGGGGATGAGAGATCCATAATCACTCAGAGGACGTTTACACTGGGGTTTTAACTGATGAAGTAAAGGTCTTAAAATTGACCGTTTCCATGTTCAGAAGTTAGTTACTCTCATTTCGCATAACGGTCTTAGTTGTTTTATTACCACGATACCGCTATGAAACGTAATCAAAATTGCTGCTAACGCGTAAAACTTTAAAATAACATTCGTTATTTTTAGAAACTACCATTTTCAAATTATCATGAAAAACTTAACGAAATGCAATGTCTTACACTTTCGCGCTTAAAAACAGTCAAAGTTTGCCGACCATAGCTTTTTTTAAAATTTTGTCCTTGGTCCTTGGCTTTGGCCTCGACTAATCCTGTCCTTGGCCTCGAGAGGGTCTGCACTTGAAAAGTCGGTCCTTGGTTTTGGCCCGAATTTTTTTTAAGTCCTTGGCCTCGAACATTGTGTCCTCGACTCCAGGTCTGCTTCAAATATCGAACACGTAACGAACATCTTGAATGTGATGATTGATGACCACGACAATTAAAATAATTTGTATTAATGTGATCGGTGATATTATAGAATAAGTTTTGATTTCTCCAAGCGTTGTTAAAGCTTTAGACATCACCGGCAACCAGCATATTTTGCTTTATTTTTTGCACTTTCCTAATTAATCAAAAGTGTTCTAATTTATTCTTCAATTGCTACTAGCTTCGGATGCACCCTAGGGTTAGAATTCACCAAGCATACCCGTCAAAAATTGATTTTTACCAAAAAATGCGATTTTCCTTTTCATCAACTCAAAAAGTATTGTGGTTTTGCAAAATTTTGACAATAACTCCATATTGCAATTTATATTGTGACGTTTCATTTATTCGTTACGTTGTTTTGTGACGTCATCATTGATCGGTTACGTCATTTCAAAAGTACCCTCATCAAAAATCCTGTTTATATCTGTGCAGTTATAAGTTGATATACTTATTTTTAATATTTAACAAGCATTTGAAATAAGTTTGTTTTTGTAGTTAATGTTATTGATTTTTGTTAACTGTTTTCTAGTCAAACAAGGCCCCAAAATAAATGTATTTTGAATTTTATCTGTAGCCCAGTGCTTTCGGAAAAGTTTATGTCATTTTTGTACGTTCAAACAAATGAAGTAAACTCCTATCGATGGTTAATCACTGAAAAATTCAGGGGAAAATTATTAAAAGCTTAAATAAACACAAAAGAAACATTTCGCCGCTAGTAGTGCTAGAGAGCGCTGGGGAGGATTGCTTAATTTAACTTTAAAACCAAACTAGACATTTGCGCATCTGAAAAATTGTCAAAATAAGCAAATAGAAATGATAAAAGGATTTAAATTTGCACATTATGCGGAAAATATGTAATTTTTAGTTTTGAAAACCCCCAACTTTACCCCCCATTTGCTCGAAAACTGCAGGGTAATTTTTGGAGAACTTTTAATATAAACCTTCTAGGATGAAATACAGTCTATCTGCATCAAAATTTTTTTGCCACTCAAACTTTTTTACAAACTCGATTTTTAAGCGTCCTAGAATTTACAGCAAACGGCCTATTAAAAGCATTATGCGTTGTCCGCAATTTGTTTGAGAAAAAAGGCATACTTTTAGTTTGTTTATTAAAATTTGCTTAGCTGAAGTGAGGCACAATTGACAATGCCTCACTTCGCATATTTGAAGCGATGCTCAATGCACGCCGTAGTGATAGCAATAATACACCGAATAGTTTGGGCGTTTTAATGCGAAAGACATAACATAAAAGCAGTGAATAGGCTGCACAAAAAAAGTAAATATGACAAAAATTAATAAAGCTTTTGATAAATATTTTGATTTGTATGAAACCATTTTATTTTAATTATATACTTTATTTTCTTTTTTTTTGCACAATTCTACAGGTGAGGCACGGCCTCACCTGCCTCCCATGACCGCACGTCCCTGCTAAATAGAGCAAATTATTGATGAATTGTGACGCAATAACATTGGCAAATTAGGATATTAGACATAATAATAATGCATTGAAGCTTCAATAAAATCTTCATTCAGTGTTGTAAAGTTATTTGTATTACCGGTATGTTTCTACAGCGACCTGAAACATGAGGCACGTATCAGGCCAAAATTTAGCCCGAAATTTTGTAAATCTTACGCTCGATTCCGAGCCCGATCCGCATAGCCCGGCCCGACTTACTACTTTGTGTTGGTATGAAGATTTTGACTTTACTTTTTTTTTGCCTAGGAAGGAGTTTGGTGTTACACTGCAACAAAATTATGAAATAATATTCATTGTTGCTTTGTGGTAAAATGCAGCAGGCTAATAATATTCCGAGATTCAGTTCCCCCTGCTCCCCAGCCCTGCTCTAAACCAAAAACTGTCAAAAATCTACATAAAAAATCGTTTTCTAAGTTTAAGCATGCTTAGATTTGTTTTTCGAACTTGACCTCAAACAAATTGACACCTTTAATTCAAAGCGAGGCAAAAATAAACTTTTGCTACGTCCAGGTGGTCAAGTGGTATAACGCGTTCTTCTCTGGTGCGAGAGGTCTGTGGTTCAAATCTCGGGCCGGTCAAATCGGACAAAGTGTTGCCAACGGCTCGCCACCACTGCGACATTTTTTCAAAATGAAGCGTGTTGCTCGGGCGCAATGACGCGGAGATGGGCCTTACAAACTCGTTACACTCTTCGGCGTAATGCAGCGAGTAAAATGAAAGATTTGATTCTGATATAAATACTATAAATGTTATACGCTCGCACGCTCACAATTTTACTTTCAGTGTAGACCAAACGTAAAGGCTGATCTTTTTTTTGCGTGTACTAAGAAAATTTAGCTAAATATTTACAAAATTTCTGCTCTTACAAAATTTACTGTAATGATTATTATGGAAGTCTGACCAAACTTCGGCTTCCGCGACAAAGGTTGAAAAAATCGCACCGGAGTTGTAAAGTACAGGCCTGAACCAGAGAAGTGATCTGAAGTCAAAACCAAGCAGGAAAAAAAACACGAATTTACGTCCAAAAATGAGTTCGGTTATTGGAACAACCGACGCTCGCGTCGTGTGTTTCTCTGTTTTTACTCGGCCATTTTCCAACTAACGAGTGCGAAATTTCAGACTTTTGCTTATAACTCGAGAACGATTGGGTCTAGCTACATGAAATTTTGACAGCAGTTTGAGATTAATGAGTTGTATGTTTGTACACAATTTTGAGGCAATTGGTCACGGGACTTCGGTTTTAGAACCCGAAAACCGGCCCGCAAGTTTGGCGTAAAAAGCGGTCTCAGTCAAAAACGGCTTAAGTATGGCAAAAAATATTTCATATGGTTATATGTCTCAAGATACCCTTTCATCCCAACCAACCCACTTTTGGCCGCGATGAGGTTTATTTCTTTTTTTTTCCTTTTTTTTCTTTCTAAATTTTGTACGCTCTTCTTCTAAACCACAACACATCGAAATCTAATTTTTGTGTAAAGTTGTTGAGCTGCAAACGCAATTTTTTCTCCCGAAGTTTTTTGGGGCAACTCCATTGGGAACCCCTCAAAATGGGGCCCCAAAAAATCAATTTTTTGAACGGCTCAAGCTAGGGTGCCAGTTCTTTTTGATATCAGTAGATATTTAACAGACAAATATTTTGACATAGTTTGGAGTTGCCACCTCCCCGGGGACCCCTTCAAATGGAACCCCAAACATCAATTTTTTGAATGGCTCAAGCTAGAGTTCTACTTTTTTTTGATATCAGTAGATATTTAACAGACAAATATTTTGACATAGTTTGGGAGTGCCACCCCCCGGGGATCCCCCCAAATGGACCCCCCAAAAATCAATTTTTGAAAGGCTCGAGCTAGGGTGCCAGTGTTTTATCATATCAGCAGATATTTAACAGACAAATATTTGACTCCACTTTTCTGGAGGTTCCATAATCAGATATTTTTGAATAATTGCTGATTTTACGGTAGACTAAAAGTACTTTTGAGCAAGGATGGCAGTACGGTACGTTCAGAATTTGCGTACTACGTACCTCGCACCTTGAACCGTACCGTACTAACGTCCCGTACCCGTACCATTACAAAAAAGCGTACCGTACCAGCGTACCGTACTTCTTAGCAAAAATTGAGGCGTACCGTACCGTACCTACGTACCGTACTGCCATCCTTGCAGTGGCGAATCCAGAAAATTTGTTGGGGGGGATGATAAAATTTATGAGCACAAATTGTATATAATCACAAATTTAAATGGTGATGATTTCTGTTCTTGACCTCGCGCAAACTTTGTTCGGCATGTTTTTGATCAGGCGCGTACCCAAAAATTTGCAATTGAGGACTGTTAAAGAGATTCGGGGGTGTGGGAACGAAGCCCCGATCTGTCACAGGCTGGGGGGGTCTAGGGGCAAAGCCCCCAGCCGCCGGAGGCACAGCGCTCGAAAATTTTGGATTTTTTTAGAAAAAATATCTTAATTTTAGGCCCATTTTGATAGAAATTAATGCTATTAAAACGTGGCATAGAAATTAGCGGTGCGAAAACATGATAATACTAGTTGCATATATGGGCCATGTGGGAGATAGCTATTGCTAGAATTTCAGTTCTCTTATTTACAAGCTGATAAATCGTAAAATACAATACCGGTAGTTCAATAAAACTCTGAAGGAATAATCTGTTTTGTCTATATTTTATAGAGAAAGATATAATTTCGGGGGCTAAAGGAAAGAAGTTTGAGAGACGTGATTGGTAATTAACTACAGTAATACCAAAAAGTCCCCCTCCCACATTCCTAAACTTATATATTTTTTGATAATTCCCATGTTAAGCATTTTTCAATAAGCGATCAAAATTCAATACCAATTTTTGGTTATTTTTCAAATTTTTTTCTGATTTATAAGTTTTGTTTTTGACAAATTAGCCCCCTAAATAAACATTTCAAGTTATGCTTTAAATCATTTTTTGAGTTTATTCCAGTGTAAAATACAGTCTCAGAAGTGCTAAAAACGTGGTATTTCCTTTATTCTGCATTTTGGTCGGCAGGCCAATGAGGGGGAGTCTATAGCTCCTCGCCCCTCCCCCTGGCTACGCTACTGTTTTTGATCCATCCCATCCAAAAAACGTTATATATAATAATTTTTTAATTTAATCAATGCAATTCAAGTTAATAAAATAAAATACTTTTCGTCTTTCCTGCTTCAAAAATCGCATTTATTAAACTTTCGCCAAGTTTATTAAACACTTATCTGCATCTCCACAGAATGCGTAAAAACTATCTGCATCAGACTTTAACATTCCTATTGCCAAAGGTCTATTCTGTTCTAGTGTTCATTCAACATATCGTAACTATACCATTGTAACAAAACTACATTACGGAAGACATTTTATTTGATGTTCTGTCAAATCGACATATTTTGTATGCGAAACCGCACTACGGAATTGCCTGAGTTTTGAGCGCAAACGCACTATAATTAAACTCTCGTTGTGTTCCTATGCCTTCATCGCTAAAAAGTGCATGTTGTGAATTTTGCTAATTTGGCGCTCATATGTCATATCCTTTTTTCCACGGCTACCAGTGCTCCTGAAGGAATTAATACCAATAAACTACTGGTTTAATCTTAACAATTGTTTACGTGAAGAAGTATAAGAACTACAAAACGATCATAAAGAACAATGCACATATGAAAATATAATGTGATAAGTTATAGACAGTATGCAAAGTCTTAGCGGTACCGCTATAGGATCTGATTGTAGCTTCACACTTCTAATAGAAACATCAAAACTTGCATTTACCTCAAAATTGTTGTTGTTGATCTTTATTGACTGCTGTTGCTAAACTTTAGTATTGTAAGCAATGCTTAACTCAAAAAAATTATTATTTAGCTATTTACTTTTTAATTTTAAAAAAATTCAAAATTGACCTTCCTTAAGTTTTTATTTTTACAACTTCTTGAGATCAAATCGAAAACTGCTGAAATAATCTCTTTCGCTCTGATTTTGCTCAGCAACGATAGAAGATAATAAGCTAATAGTGTTGGTATGAATAATTAAACTACGGTATTTGATAGAACACAAATATATATCGTGAAAACGTAACAGAGAACAGTGAAAACAAGTCGCAAAATTATCGCACTTTAAACTTGAAAGGCATAATATTCTTCTTTATCTAGGTTTATTATTCATAACTCTTAACTATTCTCTCCAATGTTCGTAACTTATCAATCAGTATTTCGTTTGCAGACTTTAAATTCTCAACCTCAAAATTTAGATTGTCAACGAAAGTGAATAAATTTCTGCAACACATTTTAGTTTCAATTAATTTTTACTGATGTCCAGATGTTCTGTATCACTTAACTTAAAACTGTCTTTCGTTTAACCAAAATTATTCAACAGTTAACTAACTTGTATTACAGTTCCTTTATATGTAAGACTGCTGCTTGCTGACTCTGTAGAACCGAGAAAATTCTAACACGGCATTCGAACAATTGTTATTAATGGATTTTCTGGTCATTTTAGGATGACGCGCATTACGGTTCACTTGCTTTCATCAATTTGTCACAGAGGCGAAGCCGAAAACACGAAGGAAAATTTCATAGCCTCCTCCAGTTTTAGTCGACGCTTGCACGATGAAATGGGAAATGGCCTGTACTATCGTACGCCATGAGCTAAAGTATCGCACTTATTTCCGTTCAAATTTTTCTTCAACATATGGCATGCCACGATAGCCCTAGCATCTATGGACAATAGTTATGACATCACAATTGGTCACACTTGTGACTGTTGTGAGTGTGACTTGTGACATTATAATGCAATTTTAACGACAAATTACCAGGCTATAATAATTATTACTTGAGAATAGCCGAGACTATATGCACGTCGGGCACGGTCGCACGAATCTTCATTGACGGCCGCACTTTGCACATAAAACGTTTAGTAGGCAAATTCTGAAATTCAAACAGCGTACCAACGTACCGTACCATCACACAAAAGGCGTACCGTACCAACGTAGCGTACCCGTACCATTACAAAAAAAGCGTACCGTACCAGCGTACCGTACTTCTTGGCAAAAATTGAGGCGTACCGTACCGTACCTACGTACCGTACCGTACCGTACTGCCATCCTTGCTTTTGAGCGTCACAGCATTAGCTACGCGTCGGTCGTTCACTGAGTTTGCTGGCAAATTCCCGTCTAGTTGAATGTAGAATTTACCAAAAAAGTGAAAAAAGGACTCAGTGAATCAACAAACTGTTTCAGGATATCTGTTGGTATAGGATCAAGAATGCTAGTTTTACTCTTCATGCCTTTGATGTAGTCTTGTATGTCTGAACAAGATAACTTTACGAATTTCGTGAGTGGTATGATACTATTTGAAAAGTCTTCTGAAGCACGTTTTCTTAAATTAACTTAAACAAAATATACATAAACTTAAACACTTTAACAAAATATACATCATATTGTGCAATTGAGTTAAAATTCTGGTAGAAAATTATTACAGTACGGTATATGGATCTGTTCAGTCTATGTACAATTCTGTGACGACAAACACTTATGACGGTACATGGAAAAGTACAAGGAAAGCTCTAGTTGAATGTAAATGGGCGACACTATTGGGATGCTTAAGCAATGTAGCAAAACTGCTACAAAGTTAAACATTTTAGAAAGGTTTACTTCATGATGTTTGGGATCTCAAATTAAAGATACTAACGTGTTTTGACACAGTCTTATGTCATCTTCACGGCATTGCATTAAAAAACATACCGGTAAGCCAGGTTGGAAAGTTGGATTTTCGTGCCCCGGATTTTTGCGCCAATTAAATTTCTGCTCATATTTGCGCCACGCCAAAAATTAACAAGCTTGCACGCCAAACTCTTCTCACCAAATTTAAGCCAGATTATTTAAATTTAACAATAGTTGAATTAATAATATTTTTAGCAACAAAAGTGCATAACCAGGAATTTGCTAAGTTGGGCTGGGTCGAGGGGAGTTTAAACCCAAGACTAAAGTTTATCTCCTTGACAGATTTTGCATATTATGCTTTTAACGCAGCTATTATGCACTACGTATCTGCGCAAACTACGCATAATTAAAACAATAGTATAACCAGGTATAACCTAATTATCTCATGAAAAGATGATAAAAACGCACAAGAAAATAATGCGTCCAAGCAGAGCCATATCTATATAAATATTTCAAGGAGGGATTTTGATAAAAATATCCGTTATCTGGGGCATACTCAGAATTTTGCCAAGAGGAGAGAATTTGAACCCAAGGCTAACATTTATCTGCGTTTTTTCATGACTCCTCATACGGAAGTCTGGGGACGCAAACCCCAGCCGCCGGAATCTCGGAGAGTAGAGAAGGAAGCCCCCAGGTGTAATTCAATTTTTGTGATTTTTCTGCAAAAAAAATATTTCTTTCAACGTCATTTGAATGAGATTTTGCATGTATGTAGAGCCTTTTAAATGAAGTAATAGTTAAAATTACTTCTTGATCAAGTTCAAAACATGTTTAAAAGCATGCACATTTGGGTTAAATTTTCTTAATGACTTGAGTAGGGGGAGTAGACCCCTTTTATCCTCCCGGTTATGCCACTGTCCGTTATCGGTACAGCATAAGGATTATACAGTCTTGCACTTGTATATCGGTAATCGTCACGTCGTGCCTGAATATATTTTATTTGCATTTGATAGCATAGCCCAGCAAGACTGCACAGTATTTTTTTGATAATTGCTAGGCTAGGCGGTTTTTAATGAAACTTACAAAAATATTTTGGGGGATTAAACCCCCTTAAATTTGGCCTTGCGTTAAAGCCAATGAGAAAGTGTAACAAATAGCTTTAGATCAATTATTGCTATGTAACATAGTGTTCAAAATAGCAATGACAGAGACTAAAGTTTAAAAAATAATGATTTTGTGAAAAATGTACTGTATTTTCAAATATTGCCCCTTGTTCGCTTTTGGTCCTCAGAATGGCTTTCAAGCCGATCCTCAAAAAATCTTGCTGTTTGGAATATTTTGGTATCAAATTGCTAGCTGAGTGCTTGGTTCCAATTACGTAGTAATGGATTATTGCAAAAAAACACAGTCTTAATGCAAAAGATATTTCAATCGCAAATGATGAAAATAAACACAATGTCAAATTATCGCTAGGATCTCGATCATAAGTATTCAGTTATAAACAATCTTTTACATACTGCCTTAGCCTATGTCTAAAATTGTGCGAAACTTCAATTTCTTGGGGGTTAATTATAATTTGTGACTATGCAGATAGCGAGAAAGAATTTCGGATAATGCTAGCCATGGGTCACAATTTAAGGATTAAACTTGCAAATAAGTTTATAATGAAAAAAACTCCATGTACTGTCAAAAAAACAAATGATTGGGCAACTGAGCAGATACAGTTTCACATGTCACTTGTCAATATCATTGAAAGAAGCAAACTAAAGTACTGCGGACACACTTTAAGAACAAACAGCACCATGGAAGGAGAGATTATGCAACAAAGATTACTGAAAAGAGAAGAAGAGGAAGACCAAGATGGAGATGGTTATAGATGAAACCCCGGAAAAACTGCAGTTCATGACATCGACTTGCTGGACCATGATGATGCAAAATAACTTATAAGGGAGTGACCCAAAGGCAAATTTTAAGTCAAAGAGAGTAAAACAAAAATGAGGAATGTTCATCCGCGCATTTTTTTTTTATTTTGAAGGGTCAAGATTAGGGTTTGAGTTAAGGTTATATTTGAGGTAAGTTTTAAATCAAGAATATGAGTTTGGGTTGGATTTGAGTCCAAATTAATAAAAAACAAATAGAATTTGCTGATGAAATGGAATCTTCCAAATTATAAACGTCATAAGGTACAGATATACTCAAATTTGCTCTCTATGGCCGTTTTTTTTTTTATTAACATGTGTTTGCTACAGCTTAGCTTGTTCGAAGCCACTACAAAAACATTTCGCAATAAAAAAGTAAAATACGGATCAAGATGCAAATTAAACTCGTATCTTGTTGCCACGTACTTGTGAAACAAAAAAACAAACAAAAATACAAGCACCTTAACCTTCTCAGTGACGTTGCCAATTTCCAAGTGATTTAAATTACTGAACTTGTTTTCCGAAGATTGAAAAAGCGAAACGATTGCATAAATAAACAGAAGTTTCCGATATGAAGTGAGTACGTTAATAAGTGAAACAGGGATGGAACACTTTGCAACATCGAGTAATCCCCTTGTTCAAGGATAGCCCTGAATTTCTTTTTCAGCTTTTGAAGTAGAATATTTCTGAAATTGTTGGTTAAAAAAATTAGAACAAAAAAAAGAGGATTACAATTTTAAATACGCCTATGCCTGTCTTTAACTAAAAAATGATAGCTATAGAAGAAGTCAAAGCGTAATCTTTTTTTTCTACCTCAATTAAGAAATTAACTTACAATATTTCCTAAAGACAATGAACAATCGTAAGTGCTACAATTAAGTTGCATCCGCTGTGCAATATTAAGCAAAAGTTCTATCACGCTCAAACATTTTGTCGTATGGCGCATATACAAAAATACAGTAACGGCTTCTTAAGAAGAAACGTTGCTGCATCACCCTACAGTAGTTATTGACATTGACAATAAGGCATTTGATTTGACCTCAGCGTTGAAAGTGAACACCAATTTTGATCAGTGGCGTACGCAGGATTTTTCAATCGGGGGGGTTTTCAAAAGTGACATCAAAAATTTGTTCGCGATCTATACTTTGGCGAATAAATAACTTAGCGTAATGTAACAAGATGGAGTCAAAGTCACACAGTGCGTAATGCAAATAAAACTTTTCAAACAAAAAACAATTAAGCATACATCTGTAGTAAATATCATAAGGTTTGCAACTGAATGGTGAAGAAAAAATTGTTCAAAACAAAAGCTACGAAACCCCATACGATTATACACAGTGCAAGCGTGGGCAGCACATAGCCAGAAATTCGCAATTGCGGGGGCTGTTTTGGGGGTCTGGGGGCGGAGCCCCCAGCGCTTGAAAATTTTGCATTTTTTTTCAAAAATAACTTAATTTTAGGGCTATATTGATAAAAAATAATGCTTTTAAAAAGTGGCATAGAAATTGGTAGTGCAAACCTGATTAAACTGTTTGCATAAATGGGCTATGTGGAAGGTGGCTAATGGTAAAATTTTAGCTCTCTTAATTACATGCTGGTAAACCATAAAATCCCAGTTCAAGAAAACTCACACAGAGTAATCTATTTTGTCTACATTTTATAGAGAAAAATAAATGGGGGGGGGCTAACGGAAAAAATTTTGAGACAAGTGATTGGTAATTAACTAATGCTAAGTAGCCCCCCCCCCTATTCCTAAGTTTATAATATGTTTGTTGATGAAACCTATGTTTAGCCTTTTTACACTAGCGATCAAATCTGATTGCTTGTTTTTGGGCATTTTTCAAAGTTTTTATTGATTTGTGGGTTTTATTTTTGACAAATTAGCCCCCCCCTAAATTTAAGTTTTAAAAGATGTTTTAAATCACTTTTTAGTCCATTCCAGTGCAAAAACCAGTCTCAGAAGAGCTAAAAACGTGGTATTTTCCTTATTCTGCATTTTGGTAGACAGGCCAATGGGGGGTCTATAACCCCCCCCACCTATGCTACTTGAAGTTACTCTGACTCGTAACACGACATTCCAGAGTTTCCGTACTACACTTACTCGCTTACAATGTTGCATTAAATAACAAAAAATTATTTACTATAATTAAATATTCGTACTAATATGAGAGTAAAGAAGGAGCTTGCTTGTTTTGCGCAATAAGGCGATATTTTGAACAATATACGTAGGATCAATAAGGAGGATGGTTTAAACCCCCACCCCCTTGTGTACGCCTTTGCGCATAAGTGAGCTATGTGGGCGATGGCTAATGGTAACATTTCGGTCCTTTAATTTACAAGCCGGCAAATCATAAAATCATAATTTGAAAAAACTCACAAGCATTTATATTCTGTGGTAGAGTGAGACAGTCGGAGAAAGGGGGATGGAGGGGGCGAATGGAACGAGATTTGAGTGGATTAATAATCAACTAATACTGAAACCCGATCTCTATGTTTTTGATGAAGTCAATGTTAAGCATTTTTAGCGGTTAAATGTGCTAATTTTGGCAATTTTTTGAAGTTATTATTGATTTATAAGCCATATCTGTGACAAATTACCCCCCTCTAAGAAACTCTAAATGCTTCAAAAGTTGCTTTAAATCATGTTGGAGTCTTGTCATTGCAAAAAAACAGGCTCAGATGTGCTAAAAACGTTATATTTTCTTTACTGTGCATTTTAGTCGACAGACCAATGGGGGGGGGGGGGGGGGTTGAACCCCCAAACCCCCCCCCTGCGTACGCCCTTGATTTTGATCACAAGTTGGCATATCGACTGCGCAAAGAAATTACTATTTATTCAACCAATATACCCATCATACGCAAAAAATTAAACCAAAATATCATGCTTGGACGAGAAAAAATATTATGGTGCTATAAAGTCATACTTCAACTTTAATTCCAAGTTGAGTCGCTCACTCTTACGTAGAAGATTTTTCGCGGGTGGAGCTTGCAAGCAATGTAAATATGAAAATATTTTGTATTATTTTTGGTTGTTCTTTTCATTATACTTTTTATTTATCATTGACTTAGCAATTCCACATAATATCGACGGAAAAAAAAACACTGAAAGTGCGTAAGAAATATCTACAAGAAATAAACGGTGAAAAATGAGTATTTTCACACTAAAAAAAAATTAGTGGTTTAACTCGCATTTTTCTCAATATTCGCTCATTAACTTACAATATCATTCTACTAAACATTTACCACTATCTAACTTAGTATCTACCTCTATTCGACTGTGATTTCGCCTGGAAATATCCATCTAGCAACATTTAAAACAGCAATTTTAAGAAATTCTTTTCATACCAACTCAAATGTGCCGCAAGAGTTTTTGAATACAACTATAGAATACATATAGTTTTAGAAAATATAAAAATGTGGTGACGTAATCAGCATTTAGGTTTTTTCAACAACCAATCAAAAATAATTCAGCAGATCCTATATGGGGCGCTAAGTTGATATTTACATTTGCGGTACTTTTTTGCTAGTTTGTGAATAAGTAGTCACTGTTTATTAAATAATCACTATTTATTAAACCGTATCATCAAATTAATAACTTTAAAAAAAAATAACAAAATTGCGAGAAAGCAAACTAAAGCCAATCGAAGTCGTTGCAAACTTGCAGTACAGTTGTTATAACCTAATAATAGTAGCAGGATCAAATGATTATAGTCAATAGCATAGATGGGCAAGTTAATGCAAAACGTTAGCTTCGTTAACCACTAGTCCGTTAACAAACTTCACACCTCCGTTAACGTTAATCCGTTATTTTCAGCTTTAATTAACGGAAGTTAATAAAGTCCGTTAATCCGTTAATATTTTGCGTGTAATTTACATTTCGTTTTATTCATTCGCTTGTAGAACACGTATTGACGCTGTTGAGCTGATTTTAAGGAAATATTTATTGCTATGGTGGTCTTTTTGTGTTTTGAAAGTTACATTTTACAGTCTAATCTAATTTCAAGATAAAAACAAGTTCAAATGCACTAACGAAGCTGCAAGCTATTAATGATAAAAACCTTAACGGAAGTTAGCAGAACTTAACGGAAGTTAATTTAGTCCGTTAACAGCACTTAACGGAAGTTAATTTAGTCCGTTAACATGAAAAAACTTTTTAACGGATTAACGAGTTAATGAAAAAGTTAGCTTCGTTATTAACGGATTAACGATTAACGGACTTGTGCCCACCTATGGTCAATAGTTTTACCACTTCAAACCTATCCACTCTTCTTATTTGTCAGCTTCATTCGAAGACAATACAAGTCACTTCTATTCTGTCCAAGGCAGTGCGGCAACATCATGATATTAAATGTGATGAATAATTTGACTAAAGTTCGCATGATCGTCAAGTTACTCAGAAACGTACAAATTTATGGATATTAAAACTCATCCACCGACAAAGATAAGCTGACAATTACTACTGATAAATAGTTTAAAAAAATAAGCATTAATTACGAAAAAACTCTTTTGAATGTATTTTAATCAATTTACATTACAAGCAAAGCAGAGTAGCCTGAATACTGCTAGAGCAGACCAATATAGGATATAGCTATGCCGTGCAGTAAACGCCAACAGATTTAATTACAATATCGAGTAAATTTAGTGAATCTTTGTTTGATGTTAATGTTTTGTAAGTGCTTCATAACACCAAAGATAACTTAACAAGTATTACAAAAACTTACCTTAGGACAATAAGGTTACTGTAAAAAATTTAAAAGATGCAAAAATGTCTTCTTTTTCAAGTCAAATCCGAGCTTTGATAGTTGCAAACAAAATTCTGAAAATAAAATCGCAAAAAAACTTTTGGAATGATACCAGCACGAGAAGTTTTTACTTAAAACGGACAAAAATCGATAATATATTCGAGGATTTTTATTTGAGTACTCAGTGTAGTATGTAGGTGTTGCTATTGTATAGTTACTGCTAACGCTATGCCCTACAACAGTGGCTCCCACCCTTTTTTAAGTTATGGACCCCTTTCAAATAATTATCAAGCTTACGGACCCCTACATTTTTATGACCAATCTTAAACAAATAATTTGGTAAACTACGCTTACTCTTACAAACGCTTGCGAACTTTACATACAATATCGTAAGTGTAATTAAATTACAAATTGCTCAATCATAACGTTTTACATTTACGAACAATCAGAAAAGTACGGTAAGTTTAAACGAATACAGGTGCCCAGGTGCATTTTAATGAGAAGCCTGCTGTTGTCTTTTATGCACCAAAACACTTAACTGCCTAATGCTGATCTACTGCTCTTAGCAACTAATGCTTGGCATAGAACTGGGAAAAACTGTGACATCATAAAGGTTGGTTCAACGTGTGATTTCAGTCTCCTAAGTTTGGATAAACCTCACAATCAGCAAAAAAGATGTTGATTAATTTTGTCGAATTCAATGCACTCGCGGACCCCCGGCAAGCTTTCTAAGGACCCCTGGCTGGGAATCACTGCCCTACAAGCTACAACATATAAAATAAAAACAGCTTTAAGTCAGGGTTGAAATTTGTTGAGTAAACAATTTTAAAGGCAACAATATAAAATCAAACTTTTTAATGAATAATGCTTGCCATAATAAACTAAGCGCAATACTCACAAGTACACGGAAGTATAACTGAGCGTTTGAAGCTATTATAAAGATTTTCTATTTCCGACTACTTTGCTCAATGTTTATTTATTTTTTATTTGTTTTTTTCGCTAATAATGCTTTTGCAGTAAGTTATTTATTACTGAGCTAAAAATCAAATCTAATTCTGCTGTTACACTTCTTAACGAGTGTGACGAGACTTCTTAATGGAGACAGTTTCAGATAATTTAGAATGTAATAAAACAATGGCAAATCTTAGATCGCTGAAACTATCAATCATCAAGACAAGTGAAACGTGAAAACTGGAATCCAACTGCGCATGTTGAAGTTAGCGGAAAATCATATCATACTTTTCTTTAAAAATTCAGACGGCAAGGTTCACTTTTCGGTCAGTTGATGTTATTAGCGATGTTTTCAAAGTGAACCATGTGGAGTGGTTTCCTATGTCCTGAAGCAGTTTTTGTGGAAATGTTAAATAAATGCTATATTTTACTTGGCTGATTTTCCATTGTTGAAAATGTAGAAAGGAAATGGAAGAAACTTATAGAACGATGTCATAATATGCAAGTCCCCCAATTTATACCGTATCACAGTGGTTCTCAAACTACGGGTCGCGACCCAAAGTTGGGTCGTCTAAAAATTCTTTTGGGTCGCTTGTTTGTTTTTTTTTGTAAACATCTACAAAGAGTGACACTTGTAGAAAGAAATAATAAAATAAACGCAACGCCGTTTCATAGTAGTAACCCTTGTTGGATTTTTGTAAACAAAAAACTTCCAAGTTTTGAGCTTAATTCTGGAGACCGCAAAGTTGTAAATCGCTACGAAGTAGGTAGTAAACGGTTTCGCTCCTAATCCTATTTCACCAAATATAGAAGTGAGGCAACAGACACCAAATACAGAAGCGATTTCGCTCCTACGCGTGTGCTAGGAGCGAAAAGGCGGCGAAGCGATTCTGCAAATATCCACTTTTGGTCTTCCATGTACAAAACGTATCCAACAGTTTCAAAGTTAGTTATAAAAAAACTGATTCCATTTGCAACACCTTTGCTTTGTGAGGCTGGATTTAGTGCTATCTGTACATAGGATCGAAATCGGTTGGAAGTTGAAGCTGACTTGCGGTTGTTCAGTGACAAGTTGTCTATACTATTTTCAACACAGTTCTGTCATCATAAAAATTTCTTCTACATAGCTTTTAATTTAACTATGCGTAAGAATGTACATGGGTCGCAAAATTTTGCAAATTGATTTTTTTCAATAAATTTGGGTCGCTTTGAAAAAAGGTTGAGAACCACTGCGGCGTATCACACACTTTGCTGTTAATTTACTATTCCACTAGAAAATCGCAAAGTTGGAATCATTGTAATGTACTACACATAAGATATGTTACATCTACAGAATAAAAAAAAATGACATTTTTTGCCTGTATACACAAGAAATGAGTGGCTATATTACGCAAAACGTGAAACGAGTCGACCGGACTCATTTCGGCGGCCTTATATTTTGTACACACCTTCCCGCAAAGAAATCTCGCACAAGAAGCTGGCCAATGGCCATTCGCTTCAGCGTACCACTAATCTTATGGCTTGGCGTTAAGACAAATGTTCTAGGCGCAAAATATTATATTTACATTAAATTTGTACAAAATTAGTATTTTCAAACTTTTGTTTTGTTATTATTTTAATTTCTTCAGCTTTATGGTAATTTATAGCATGAAACAACATATTTGATTTGATTACGTGACGTCAAGGAGGAAAATATTGGCGCAAAATATCAAATCTGGACTAAATTTGCACGAAATTAATTAATTTATTTGTTATATTTTGCTTTTTTTATTATAATACTTGTAATTACGTTACAATTGCGTTGAAACATGAAATAAAACTTTAATGTGATTAAATGACGTGGAGTCAAAACAAAAACGCTGGGCGCAAAGCAGTACATTTCGAGTACATTAAATTTGCTACTACGTAAAGCCATGTTTTTGTTCATTTCACGTTGTCTTAAGGTGAATTTACACAGTATCCGTTTTTCATACGTTTTCGTCCGTTGTTTTACGTTTTTGCTTCTCCTTGACAAAGTATGCGCTTTTTCATCCGCATTTTTATAAGTCCATATCCGCACTAAGTAGACTTATATATAGATAAAAATTTTGTTCAAAAATTTTGTGTATGAACGATAAGAGCGATATTTCGAAATAGAGCTCTACCGCTTTACCAAAAAATTTTTTCGGAAAACTTTTGTCCAGTGTGTGACTGTCTGGTTAGTGCGGACATGGACACATAAACATGCAAATGAAAAAGCGCATACTTTGTTAAGGAGAAGCAAAAACGTAAAAAAACGGACGAAAAACGGATACTGTGTAAATTCACCTTTAAATCTACTAACAATCTAATTGCATCTTTAATTTCTTCTGGATGGTTCTACCAATCCCAATACTTTGCGAAATATTGCTATCTTTTGATTGCTTATGCTGATTCCAATCGAAGTGCTGCTGTCGTGCTTTGACACGTGTTTGTGCTTCTTTTTTTGTTTTGTTTCTCTAATGAAGGCCATAATTTTTTCTCCTATGGACCGGGCTCCTGCTTGTAGTGAGTATCTGAAATAAATCGGTAATAATAATAATTCAGTTCAAAATGATTGTTTTCATTACCTTTATTTTTGTACTGTTTTTTTGGTCATAACATAAAGCAACATACTTGTTATTAAATTGAATGGCGTGGCGTCAACATGGAAAACTTTGGCGCAAAAATCAATTCCAATTTAAATTGGTACAAAATTATTGTTTTTAATCTTATTTCGCTTTCTTTTTCCTTAACAAACTGCTTTATAATTTTTTAGTTTCAACCTGAAAATAACACTTTAACTTGATTAATATGAGTTTTGTGGTCAGTGGCAGATCCAGAAAGTTTTGGTGTGGGGGGATAATAAAAATTCTAAGCACAAAACCTCAAAAATTCGGATGTGTTGTAACCAGGCGCGTAGCCAGAAATTCGCAATGGAACGGCTGTTTTAGGGGTCTGGGGGCGGAGCCCCCAGGGCTCAAAAATTTTGCATTTTTTTGCAAAAATAATTTAATTTTAGACCTAGTTTGATAAAATAATGCTTTTAAAATGCGGCATAGAAATTGGCAGTGCAAACATGATTCAACTGGTAGCATAAATGGCCTATGCGAGAGGCGGTTAATAGTAAAATTTTAGTTCTCTTATTTGGATGCTGGTAAATCATAAGCATAAAATCTTATAGTTCAATAAAACTCACACGGAGTAATTTGTTTTATCTATATTTTATACAGAAAAATAATTGGAGAGGGGCTAATGGAAAGAGATTTGAGACAAGTGATTGGTAATTAACCAATACTGAATAGCCTCTCCACCCCATTTCTGAGTTTAGGCTTATAATATATTTGTTGATGAAACCCGTGTTCAAGTTTTTTACACTAGCGATCAAATTTTATTGCTTATTTTTGGTCATTTTTTAAAGTTTTTTTGGATTTGTCAGTTTTATTTTTGACAAATTAGCCCCCCTTAAGCATATGTTTAAAAAATGCTTTAAATCACTTTTTGGTCTATTTCAGTGCGAAAAACAGTCTCAGAAGTGCTAAAAACGTGATATTTTTTATTTTGCATTTTGGTTGACCGGCCAATGGAGGGGCTATAGCCCCCCCTCCCCGCCCTCCTGGCTACACTACTGCTTGTTCTTGACCTCGCTTAATGCTCACTTTTTATAAACCTAATATGTCACTTAAGAAACAATTTGCATTGTGTAGGCTTTATCGTTGAAAAGTGCAAGTTGTAAATTTTGCTAATTCGGCGCTTTCAAATCAATCGGACCCGTAAAAAACTAATTTCTGTTTTGTAAAAACTTCGCTGTAAAAATGACATTTTTCTGTCCCTCCCCTCACAGGGCTTTAGAAATTATATCACAGTCACACGGCCTATCGAAAATTCACTGATTGATTTTTTTCAAATAAGTTTAATACTCATATGCACGTATGCACGTTATGTTTGCGCTGGTAAGGGATGTATCCCCCCATCCGCCCCCTTAACTCCGCCGCTGGTTGTGCTCCTATGCCTTTATCGCTGAAAAGTTCAAGTTGTGAGTTTTGCTGATTTGACGCCTTCAAATCAATCGGACCTGTAAAAGACTACTTTCTGTTTTGTAAAAACTTTGCTGCACAAATACTATTTTCTTGCACCCCCTCCCCTTGGTTTTTGAAATTATATCAGAGTTGCACGGGCTAACGACTATTCACTGATTGCTTTTTTTTTTAAATAAGTTTAGTATTTTTCATATGCACGTTAATTTTAGGCTGGTGGGGGGAGGGGTGCATCCCCCCCTAAATCCGCCACTGTTTGTGGTGTCAAGATGGAAATTCGTGGCGCAAAATACCAAACCTAAACTAAATTTTTTCGAAATTATTGTTTTCAATTTTTCTTTTGTTTTTTGCTATTTTTGTTTTGTTTTTGTCACGTACTGCTTCATGGTTATTTTAGCTTTAAATAATACCCTTGATTTATCAGTTAGCGTCAAAGTATAACGACTAAGTGCTGGCGCAAAATATCAAATGCAGAATATATTAGCACAAAATTTACCTCTAGGTTAAATTATTTTGCATTCAATGTCAGACTGCTTAATGTTTGTACTACAAAACTTTGACTTACAACGATCCAATGGCGTGGCGTTTTGATTATTGTCGCAAATTGTTTGATTTGATTATTTTGATAGAAAGTCTTGGCACAAATACCAAAACTACATTAAAAATGTACAAAATTATCGGTTTCAATTTTTTTTTGCTTTCTTTTGCTATAACGTACTGCTTCATTGTTACAAGTCTTAACATAAAACAACACCTAAATTTAATTAATCGGCGTGGCGTTAAGGTGGAAATTCTTGGCGTAAATATCAAATTGTGTTAAAATTAATGCTTTTTGATTGATATTCTATTTCTATTTTTTTGCTGCTTTTTTATTACAATACGGAAAACCACATTTTGATTCTATCAAAAGACGTAATGTTTACGTGAAAAATTTTGACACAAAACACCAAATGTAAAATAAATCTAAACAAAATTATCGTTTTCAATTTTTATTTGGTATCTTTTGCTGCATTTTTTTCACGTAGATCAACTGCTTTATGGTTATACAACATGAAACAACTGTACAACCTTGATTTATTCATATCCTTGGCGTCAAAGTTGAAAGTTTAGAAGCAAAATATCAATACTGTTAAAAATTATTGCTATCATTATCTATTTTTTTGTACTGCTTTATGGTCATAACATAAAACAACATAGTATGATTAAATTGAACGGCGTGGCGTCGAGATAAAAAAACTTTGGTGCAAAAAATCAAATCTAATTATCCTTATTTTTATTTTGCTTTCTTTCACTGTTAGTTTTGTTTTTCTGTTTCAACTTGAAAATAACACTTTAATGTGATAAATTGGCGTCGCATCAAGGAAAAAATTCTTGGCGTAAAATACCAAAGGTAAACTATATATGCCCAAAACTATCGTTTTCATTTTATATTTTCTTTTTTCGTCACATTTTGTTGCATGTTTACAAAATGAAACAACAATTTGATTTATTTAAAAAACTTGGCATTAAAGTAAAAATTTTTGGCGCAAAATATCAAAACTGTCCACAATTATTGTTTTTATTACAATACCTTTTGTCGTTGCTTATACTGCTTTATGTTCATAAGGTAGAACAATTAACATATTATGATTGAACTAAATTGCGTGGGTAGGAAATTTATGTGTAAAATTTCAAATGTTAAATACTATTCATACAAAATTATCGATTTTTACTTTGCTTTCTTTTTCTATTATGTACTGGTTGATTGTTATTGGTTTTAACATGGCAAGAATATGGATATTCTTGGCGCACAATGCCAAACCTGTCCTAAAATATTGTTTTTAAATACCGGTATTCTTTTATTTTTTTACTGATTGATGGTTCTTAAATATAACTTAAAGCCACACATTTGACTAAATTACGTGGCGTCAATGTCAAATGCCTTGGGGCAAAATATCAAATGTGGAAAATATCTGTGCAAAGATTTTTGTTTAAGTTTAATTATTTTGCAATTAATTTTGTTATACTTAATGTTTTTCGCACATGGCATCAAGACAAAAATTTTTGGTGCAAACTTCCGAAAGGTTATGATAAAACAATGAAAAAGTGAACGTATATTATATTTTTTTCATTTTCCTATTAATTCTTTTAAAAATCGACTTACATAATGATGTGGCTACAACCCAAAAGGTTATGGCGCAAACTCAATAAAATTCAAGCAATTGTCTCATCAATTCAATAAATCAGTCAAAAAACTTCAAAATTTTTGACAAATATTTTGTAAAAAATGTATCATTTTGACGCCACGCCACTCAAATTTTAGTGATTTCTGCGCCAAAAAATGTTAGATTTTTCAAAATTTCCGCGCCGGATTTTCCGGCGCAAAGCATCAACTTTCCAATATGGCCGGTAAGCAATACAGTGAAAACAATTTAATGCAATATGCTCTTGCATATACTGTAACTATTTTTTATCTGAATTTTAACTCAATTGCACAATGTATATACTTTGTGTAAGTGCTGTATATAGTGTGTTATTTTTGCCTGATGAGACCCTTGAGCAAGGTCAAAATGTGTCGCAATAGCTCAGCGCATATTGCATTAAATTGTTTTTAGTGTATTGCTGTTAAATTGCATTACACGTTTTAGCTTATTCAGGATTATGCTGCTTAGGATTTAGTTAATCCTAAGTTATACAATGAAAATTTACCGGTAATAGTTCTGTTATAATTCAGAATTCTGGAGTATATTGAAGGGAAGGCATCTTGATCTATGCCCTTTAGCCAGTAGCATAGCCAGGGGGGAGGCTGTAGCCCCTTCGACCCTGATTGGCCTGCCGACCAAAATGGAAAATAAGGAAAATACCTCGTTTTTAGCACTTCTGAGTTCTGAATGCACATGGTTACTTATCATGTTGTTGCGTTAAGTTCACAAAAACTTGGATGAGGATCTCACGGTTGCAATTGCAACTATTTTTAGGATAAAATCTAAAATTTTTTCTGGGTTGTACATTTAAATTGATTGGAAAAAATTTAAATTGAGGGGTCACGAGCCTCCTGGTCATCAATTTTAATGCTATTGTTGTATGTGAAAATGCTGAAAGAAACTGAAAATGAAGAAACAATAGACTTTGTAGTTATCATTTATAGCATTTGGATTGGGGGGGGGGGGGGGGGGGGCTGGGACCCTTGCCCCCTGGATACACGTATGTGTGCCAGCATGTTTGATTTTGAATATAAGTAGCTTATAGCATCTCTGTTTAGTGCTAAACTGTATAAAAAACTGTCAGTTACGTGGTTATAGAATGCTAGTAATAGTGAACAAAAAACATTTACAGTAATCTTAATGATAATAGTTCGATACTGTAATTACTAATCATTGGCAGTGAATGCATTCACAGCCCGTGTATTGAAATTTTTTATCTACTTTTTTATTCATTGTGGCACAAATCCAACCCAAACTCAAATTTTTACTGGTATCAGTATTCTCCCTAAGCTAAGAAAATGCGATTAGCCCAAAATATTTTCTGGCGTCTTCGGCCAAAGTTTTCACAAATTGTGTGAAAGTCTTTTTTGCGCTTTGAAGTTTTATTTTGTAAAAATTATTATTCAAGATCGGAAAGGATCTCAGATGTAAAATCACATTTAGCAGTTAAAGTGTTTCACTGTTCAGTGATTTAACAACTTGAAACTACTTACTAACTAGTAACTACGTCCCACCATGTGGCAATATCTTGAACTAACATAAATTGCTACGAATGACAATTAACGAACAACACTAAGTTGTGTTTTTTTTAGTGGACAGACGGTTTCACAAGGCCTATGCTTCAACATTAATTGCTTATGACTTTATTTTAGTAGTAATGTACTGAGTATATTTTCCAAAAAAATGTCACTGGTTTTGTATAACAAGCTGTATATATAATTGTCTAGATCAGTGGTCAGCAGCGTCCAGCTCTGGAGCCAAATGCGGCTCTTTGGTCATTATGTTGCTGCCTTTTGTGATTACCGGTATTCGAAAATAAAGGGTAATTTACTTTTAAGTGTAAAACTATTGAAATTTAATTGCTGCTGTAGCCATTTAGTTTGTGATTTATTCATTCTACTCAGTGGTGCAACCAGAGAGGTTAAGGGGGCTTTAGCCCCCCCCATAGCCAAGTCACTTGGAAATTTTACCCACAAATAAAAGCGTTTAAAAATGTCTCAGACTTGAGCTATAAGTAAGAGAGACTGAAGGGGCTGGACAATTTATTTTTTCTTATGATTTTTAAATTTAGTAATTCAGTGCTTTCAAATGGCTCTACAATTGTGTGGAATGTCATACAAATGGTGCTAAAATGGCTATTTTTTATTGAAAAATCACAAAAATTGCCCAGCGGCTGGGGACTTCCCTGTTCATAATATGCTTGATTTGCTCAAATGAGCTATTTTTGAAACAAAATTATTCTAACTGTTGGTTCAAGCCTCCATCCCTTAGCAAAATTCTGGTTGAGCGTCTGATTCTGCTGTTTTAGTTCATGTTTTACCTTAAAGAGTTAGCCTGTCAGAAGATTGATCTTCCTCAGGGTCACAATTTGAATAAAATTGAAAACATCTTAAACCTTACCAGTTAATTTTCGAAACATGAAATGCTCTCCTTTAAACTTACATGATAACATGAAAAAGCATGCACTTGAAAAGCGATCGATCTTTCGATCCACATACTTATGTGTGCAACTTTTTCCAAACATGAACTACATTAAAAACAGATATTGCGAATGTCTCACAGATGACAGCTTACAATCATGTGTGAAGAAGACAGCCTACAGCCCTCATGCGCAGATGCTTTAAACTGAGATGCACGAGCAAAAATCACGTAAAATCATCATTGCATTAACTACTTCTATAAATGTGACACATGTCTTTTTTTTTCTTTTATTGTGAAAATAGTTTTGCGGCTTCAAACAATTTTTATTTTATCGAATATCGATTAAAATAACTTTGTAAGTGCAAAAGGTTGTCAACTCCTAGTCTATATAATAGGCTGTGGGTATGATTTACTATACTATCATGTAATGCTTAGCCATTTTCTTGGTGTATAGGATAGAAACTGTTTAGAATTAATGAACCTGCTTTTTTTTATTGGATACTTTCTTGGCTGTTGTTAACATTTATTATAGTGAGCAAAATGGCTAAGTGCTGTGGTTCGAAATGTTGTCTAATAACTACAAGTGTAATTGGTTTAACACTTGTTATAATAGCCAGCTTGCTTCTTGGTCTTAAAGTTGCTGACAAGCTCATTGATCATGAGTTAAATAAACAGTTAGTTTTGAGCCTAGATTCACCAGTTTATTCCCAATGGATTAATCCGGCTCCCCCTATTTATATGCAGTATTGGATGTACAATGTCACTAATGCTGAAAACATTACTAAAGGTGCTAAGCCTGTGCTTAAAGAAGTTGGTCCTTTTACTTACAGGCTTTTTCAACCAAAAAACAATGTTGCTTTCTATGGTAATGATACGGTTTCTTATAAATATAACCACACCATAGTGTATCAACGAGATATGTCCTCTCATGACCCAGATATACGACTTCAGCAGCTGAACATTCCCTTGCTTACTGTGCAGAGTCTTGCTGCACAAAATTTGCCGTCATGGTTGCCATCAAATATCATTGCTTTACTTGCTGAAGCATTGGATGACTCAAAGATTTTTGTTGAGCATACAGCAGAAGAATTTCTGTTTGGATATGATGATCCCATTTTTGATTTAGTTCATGACATTTTGGCTGTAGTAAATGTGGATTTTCCACCAAATTTCGGGTTGTTTTTGGGCTTTAACAATTCAGACGATGGAACATATCTTATCAATTCAGGTCGAAATAGCATAATGAACACCAACATTATTGAGAAGTGGAATGGAAACAAGACTTTGTCGTGGTGGTCTACACCACAAGCTAATATGATAAATGGTACTGATGGAGTTTTTGCACAACCAAAACTAGATAAGTCGCAAAAAGTTTACATTTTCAACACTGATCTTTGTCGATCTGTTTTTTTGACTTTTCAAGATCACACCAGTGTTAGAGGAATAAATACTCTGCGCTTTCAGTTGCCGAAAGATGTTTTTCTAAATGCTTCTCTGAATCCTGATAATGAAGGTTACTGTGTGCCAAAAAGCAACTGCCTGGATTCCGGAGTACTAACTCTTGGCCCTTGTAAAGAAGGTGCTCCAATAACAGTGTCTTCTCCTCACTTTTATCTAGCAGCTGATCAGTATTTAAATGGTGTTATTGCGTCAAAGCCCAACCAAGAAAACGATGAAACTTTTTTGGATATTGAGCCCATGTCTGGGGCTGTTTTTTCAGCAATGAAGAGATTGCAGGTTAATGTTCATGTTAAGGATGAAGGTTTATTTCCTCAGTTGAAAAATATCAAAGAAGTTATGTTTCCCGTACTTTGGCTTAATGAAAGTGTCTATTTAGATGAGTCTAGTGCACATATGTTCAAGTCTCAAGTTCTAGCTTTGGTTGGGTTTGTACATGCCTTGCCCTTTGTAATTATGGGTGTAGGAGTTTTTCTCCTAATACTTGGGATTGCTTTGCTTTTTCGAAGGAAAGTTAAATCAAGTAGAACTGAGACATTGCTTAGTAGTGAAGAACGGAATTCAGACTAAATTTAATTAGTTTATAACTTAAGAGTACACCCACTATAGGTTGTGTTTTAGCTGTTTGTATCATAACGTATTGAGTTATATATTTTATGCAATTGTTTGTTTACTGTGGCTTGTATTTTTATTGGTGCTGATTTGGTGGGTAACATTTTATCAATTTAAGAAAAAAGCAGTTCGATTTAAAAGCAATCTCTAAGCGATTTTATTACTGCGGATGTGTGTTGCAATCTGGGATATGGAGGCGGCAATTTTTGAATCGCTTTAGCGCTTTCGCTTCCACCACTTGATGACATAACTTTTGCTTAAATTTTTTTGGCAAAAAATTTTTTCCAGTGAAGTCAAACTAGAACAGCTTTGTTATCATATCTTAAAAACACCGTATAGAACCAAATTATATAATTGTATTCAGCGGTTTGTTATCGCAATGATCTGCGTATGGGCGTAATCAGGAAATTAATCAACACTCCAATTAATCACGTGGTCGTTATTTTTAAACTTATGCGATTTTCTCTAAACGTTCACTCAGAAGTTTAAAATAATGAGCAATTATATGGGGTCTGGGGACGGATTTCCAAGCGCGCTGGATAATAACTTATTTCAACTGCATCTGCGCTGTTAAGAGCAAATCTTTTTCTGGTATAATTAGGGCGAAGCTTACACATTTGCAGAATTTTTTTTAAAATAACTTGTTTGTGCTTGTGGCTGGCTCCAAAATTTTGCTTGCAACGTGTATTTTTAAGACAGCAAAAAAAAAAACATTGCTAGAGTTACGCGGTTATACACATTACCATATTAAGATTAATTCTTGTCTCAAACAATAATTAGCAATAATTAGGACAAGCATTATAACATCATGTTTAAAAGTCAAACGATGTTAAATTTTGCTTGAGAGACGTTATTATGCTCTCCTCTGTTTGCTTTTCAAGAATATATCTAATAGCAGAGAAAAAAATTAAAATGCTGGAAATGGAAACTTTGTTGATGTTGATGAATGCTGTACTAGTATGGTCCCAGATTTTGTTTACACACGAATGGCTCCGGAAAATGGGCAAAAGCCCCATTTAAACGTATTTTTGAGAAAATCTTTAAATTTTAGTACTAAAATGGAAAATTTTAAACACTTGTAATTTTAAAAATGAGTTGGTTAGCTACATGCTTCATCTTTGAGTTTATAGGGGTGGAGTCTGCCCCGGATCTAAGTGAACCTCAAGCCTTTAAAAATGTTTCTTTGCAAATGATGATCGATCAAACATTCATTTTTCGTCAAATATTTTTTTTAGAAAATTGCACCCCATTCAAGTTTTGACGTTCGATATAAATGGCCAAAGTGGAAGCGGATCCGGTACCCGTTTATCATTTCCACTTCTGCTTCCATATCCGTGAGTGCAAAATAGTGTTTTACTATCCACAGAATTTATTATATGCAATTATGCATGAGCATTGAACAGCGTACTGGTATGGACAATGTATGAACAATATGCAATTATGTGTATGTATGAGCAGTGTATGTACAATACAATGCATTTTAAACAGTTCTGTATTATAGAGTTACGTCTAATTAAAGCGTGTTGTCTGTTAGTTTTATTTTCGAGAAGCTGTTGCTGCGAACGGAATGACATTGATTTCATCTCGATTAACTAACATGAAGTTTTCTTTGCCTTCCTGCAGTTTTTGGTGCTCTATATACCAGTACTTTTATCAGTGTTATCTTTCCGACTGTAGCATTATGCTTTTAGAGTGCAATATTTCCGTTTTTTTATTTGATCAAGTTTATGGTGCCTTAGTTTTTCACTTTTTTTGCAGTGTTTCGTTTTCAGAGTCAACTAGAAGCTTTTAGTATTTTCGAAATCAGCGATACTGCTGTCTAAGTCCTGTTTTTTATGATTGTTTTTATTACTATTGTTATCCTTTTGTGCAGAGTTGGTAAACGCTGCATTTTAATTCATTTTGCTTCCTTTTTTCATGGCATTGTCTGTGCGCTTACTGGCTCCTCTTGCGAGTTTGGAACCTGGGCATCACGTTTTGTTATTTTAGCGATTTCACGTAATTGTTATCATACGTAAATTTGTAAGTTATGAAAACAGAGCCGTAATTAGGCACTTGTTTAGGGGGAAAAGGAATAGCATGATTCAGGCCGGGCTGAGCATTTCCATAATCACCATTTCTTCTACTGAGTAAACAATCGCTAAACTTCTACTAAGTAAACATTTTCAGGCAGGGCTTAAGCATTTGCATTCGTGGTTGAGTCCCACCTTGCCCCCTTCTGACTACCGCCTTACATCGAATCATCATTGTGGTGTATGTCTCGAAATTGAGGGGCATCCATACGGCATAGACGGCATCGTGCCCGGGGTAAAAGCATCGTGTTTACGATATCCCCGATCCGCATGGTTTGGGTTCAACCCGCACCCTGGTCACGTCTTGGATAAGACGCTTTACGATGATTATCTATGCATGGTGACTTGGAGCAAGAAGCAAATTTAGTGGACAAGAATTCGAAGAAATCCTCTGGGACATTGAATCACTGGACACTTACAAGCAGGTGCGGATTCCTCAAAGTACGAAGTAGTCATTGCAATGAAATGTGCGCTGATGGTTCAATAGTTAGCGGTAACAGGAGGATAAATATGCTCTACAACTTATAACAACAAACTTGTTTGGGTTACAGAACGCCGAACATTGCATCATATGAAAAATTGGCGTTGCAGTTGTGGTTGTTGTAACACTGTTTATTTGACCAATCGGAGAGTGAAACTCAGAATTCAGATAGGCGATACGGTATGATTTACAAGTTTTTGTTGTGAAAGAAAAGGGCTACTAGCTCAACTTCAACTTGTAATGACATTGTTATTGTATTGTTGTTTCTTTTTCGTTTATGCTGTCAAAGCTTTGCGTTGTGACAAAATTCCTTTATATAATTTTGCATTAGTACAAACAATATAATATTGTGCTACGTGCAACTCTGTATAGTCGTTACTCTTCGTTAATGTTTGATTTGTTGTTCTATCACCTGTGGCAATTGTATGAAGCTGTATTTGCGTACTTTTTTTTTGCGTTTGACCTTTGATCAACAGACGCATGAAAAACGTTCTATTCAAGTCGCAGTTAAATTTCCCTTTGCGGTCCAGTAAATTTTCCCCGAACTTGCTCACTTGGTCCAATTTTTTTTTCAATTTATGGTAGGTTTTTATGTGCAAAAACTGATTTCAGTAGTTTTGGTTGCAAATTTCCAAAAACAGCTTGAAATTTTTAGAATTTTATTATGTGTAAGTCAAATTAAAAAAATTTGTCTTTTTTTAAAGCAAAAAAGAAAATTTATTGCCAAGCATTACCAAGTTGCCATAATGCACTCAAAATTTTTCAAGAAATATATTATTTGTAAAGGCTTAAATAATCCTTAGTCCTAAGTCATCCCAAGGATGATTTTTGAGCATACAAACAAAAACAACTCACGAAGTTGCGTAAATTTGTTTTTGAATTGCATCACCATGAGGTTTGCAAAGATGTAAAGTGTAGGCTATACTGGAAGCAAGCTATTGTCATATAGTGAATATAGTTCATCCCACTGTTTATGTATGGCATGTGGATCACCAATACGCATGTTTTACCAAGGATGGCAGTACGGTACGCCTCAATTTTTGCTAAGAAGTATAGTACGGTACGCAGTTTTTGTAATGGTACTGGTACGGTACGCCTTTTTTGTAAAGGTACGGTACGTTGGTACGCTCTTTGAATTTAAAATCCCAGACTTTTCGAACATTGCGCCGGCTTTTTGTATATAAAGGCAAAAAACAGCTGAAGCCGACGCGAAATGTATGAATTGAGATCGCTGATTTATAGGCTAGTGATTTCAAAGACAGTTAAAGTTACAAGTAGTTAAAAGCAAGGATAGCAGTACGGTACGGTAAGTAAGTACGGTGCGGCTCACCTCAATTTTTGCTAAAAAGTACGGTACGCCTTTTTTGTAATGGTACGGTACGCTTCAAAAATTGAACTAAAGTACGGTACGGTTCAAGGTACGTAGTACGCAAATTCTGAACGTACCGTACTGTACTGCCATCCTTGTGTTTCACCATTTTATCATTCATACGGTGAATTTGGACTTGGCATTGCCGAAAAAGACTAATATCCCTGGAATGATTAAGGACCATTTTACATTAAATTATTTTTCATCCCAAGGCTGGACTTGAGACCGCAAAAGGTTATTGTTCGATTTGTTGCCATCACCTCTGGCTATTGTATGAAGCTGTATTTGCGTACTTAGTTTTTTGTGTTTGACCTTTGATCAACTAACTCATGAAAAACATTCTATTCAAGTCATAATTAAATGTTTGGTAATTGGCATTTGTTATTGCGTGTTTCTCTGAGCTAAACGTGGTTAAACCTATCGGTAAAACGGCAATCTTTTTCACAACCAAACACAACTGATTAACTAGTACTGTCTATGGAACGAAGGATTGCCTCACCGACGTTAAAATCTTTGATATGCTATGGCTGTATTCTCGTTGATTTCCAGTTAAAAGAGCATTCAGGTCGGGAAAATGTTTTTGCTCGGTTTTCTCGAAATAAAAAAAAAAAAAAAATAGACAAATCTGAAGATTAATTTTGTCAAATTTGAGCTTTCTACAACACTCCGTTCCTGAGACATAAGAGAATAAATTTCCGCTGAAGATATTTTTTCAGGGTTGCCAAATGCAAATTGAAAACAAAATTTCAAAAAGTTACTGCGTGTTCCTGATTCTCAATATATGTTTTGCGGAGAGTTTTTGTCAAAACAAAGTGAAGATTCAGAACTGCAAAATTAGCTGCTTTTCGATAAATGTACGTCTGCTTTCCATAAGCTAATAGTTTGTCTCAATACCGACAAAATGGCAAGACTGAAGTAGGAAGACAATTGTTAATTTTGAACAGGAATATCTTGAAAACGGCAAAACGTAGCTAGTTCAGATTTGGTGAGAATGCACTTTATGCTAATCCAACATTTTGGTTTACAGTGAAAAACTTGACTTGAATGCCCATTTATTGCATTGGTGTAGTTTGCCACACTTCAACAAGTTAATGTTTAATTTAGGGCCTCGCAAATTTTGAAGAGTGATTTCAATAATCGTTTTCGAGTGGATGGTAAAATTTTGAATTTAGAAACGGAGCCTTCTTCCGACTACGTCAGAGGTCGAAATCAACTTTTTTAACAATTTGCCCGTCGAGCAACTGTTATCAAATGTCTACTTACCCGAGAAAATTTCAACTTGCCCAGGGGCCCGCCCCCCCCCAATTAAATGCTGCCAATGATAAAAATGTCACAAAAAGACTATTGTTTCTTCAGTTTCTTTTAGCTTCTTCGCGTACAACAGTAATTAACAATCAAATTGATCCAGGGGGGCCCGGGCCCCCTCAATTTAATTTTTGTCAACTAATTTAAATGGGCCCCTTACAATAATGTTTAAATGCCCCCCAACTTAAATGGGCCCCCAACAATAATATTGATCTAGGGGTCCCGGGCCCCCTCAATTTAATTTTTTCCAACCAATTTAAAAATGCCCCCTACAATAATATCTAAATGGGCTCCCAACTATAATATTGATCCAGATGGGCCCGGGCCCCCTCAATTTAATTTTTGCCCACCAATTTAAATGGGCCTCCCACAATAATATTTAAATGGGCCCCCAATAGTAATACTGATCCTGTCCAGGGGTTTCGGGCCCCCTCAATTTAATATTTGCCAACCAATTTAAACGTATAACCCGATTGAAATTAAGAGTTTTTATCCTTAAAGTTGCTAACTTTGGCCTTCATTTAACCTTTTTTTGAACGTAATGCAATAACCAGGGACTGATTTAACATATGGCACAGTGCCAGGGGCCCCGCGCTCAGATAAGACTTTTTTTGGTCTTCACTATTTGGCAGGAAAATATTGCGAAAATCTTTTAGTGCCAGGGGCCCATCTCAATGTAAATCCGGCCCGGGCAATCCATGGTTTGAAGGCGTAACTATCTATTGTACATTTTTCAATAACAATTCACCTCCACCTCGCCAGTTTTTATGCAACGAAATACTTTTGAAAAAACTTAGCTACATTAAGGGGAATGCTCATTGAACAAATTTTCGAATTGAGAGGGCCGGGGCCCCCTGGTCGTATATGTACGCCTATTACTGGTTGTTTTCATGACAAAACAATAATCTCTATTTACTGCCGAAATATTGCAGGAGGCAATGCACTTTATTTTCCCCTAACTAGGCCAAATCACTTACAAAATTTACCCCAAAATGCAAGATTTTAAACGTGTTTTGGATTTAAATTGCAAGCAAAAGATGGACTGAACAGTGAACACCTTAATTTTTTCAATTGGCTCTGAATACGAACGAAATGTGATCCAATGGTATTAAAATTATTTTTTTCCAAAAAATTACGAAAAGTCGCCCAGCGGCTGGAGCTCCCAGACCCCCCTAACCTCCGGCGGCTCTGGGCTCCCCCCCCAGTGATACGTTTGAATCACAGTACACTTCTTTACTCAACCGTCTCCCAATTTTGATATCGTGCCAACACCAGACCACGGCTTCTGATCTTCCATATCTTTGCTCCCCCAAAAAATTTCTCTTTAAAGTTTCTGATGTCGTCATTGCATGTGATTTGGCCCCCCCAAACAAAAATCCTGGCTACGCCTATGGTACGTAAGCAATACAAACAAAAGTTACTGCATGTCCGTGATTCTCCGTAAATATTTTGCGACCAAGTTATTGTAACACCAAGGCATGGTTTGGAACAGTAAAGTTAGCTAGTTTTCATTAAATGTAGGCCCAGCTTTCCAATAATCAATTTTCTGTCACAATTCTGACTAAATGGCAACACCAAAGACGAAAGTTGTTAATTTTGAACTGCAACATCTTGAAAACGGGGAGGCATCGAAAGTTCAAAATTTGGAGAGCATGCATATTCGAGTTATCCAAGCATTTAGGTCGAGAGTAGGGGAAACGCATCCCCCATTGAGAATCAGCCTAACCCCGCAGACAGAATGCGTCCTGGCAGATTCGGAAACGAAAATCTTTCTCCGCTATCCACCAACTGTTCTGACAAATTAACGAACTTGGACGTGGAAATTCTTTTTTACCTTTTGTGAGTGTGACATTGGTATTTCCGCCACGAAACGTTGAATGTGTCCGGTTGCGAAAGCGGCCACATCCAACATTCTAGTTAGAGTACAATATCGCTTTTGAGAAATTACCCGATAATCGCAAGAAAACCGTTTCTGCTTTAGGACATGCATGAGTAACCCACTGCAAAGCAGATGCAAATTTCAAAACAACCACAATAGTGCTTTTATTCCCGGCACACAACGAACAATTAAATTTAATAAAGTCGTTGAGATCGGCCCATTGTGCTCTTGATGTGGAGCGATTTTACATTTTGCCAGTTTTTCTTCAGCAAAGAAACCTGCGAAAACAATGTAAATTAAAACAAATCTATTTCTATCATTTGACTACTGCTATGAGCCAGGCGCTCAGCGCACATTTCGGAAGAATGAGCCATCACAATGAGACTCCTTGGTTACCAACAACAAATACGTGTCGAGTATCTTTTCCATGGACCCGACATAGAAAATCGAGCAGGACCCAGAAACCTTCGATCACTGACAAAGCTCTTAGCCCAGTACCAACTGAGCTACGCTCCCGCCGTACTTCTTTTTTCATAAACTAATCAAGCAGAGAAAAACAGCTTTGGTGCGGTGCAAAAGCACCTTTACGTTGGCAGCGTGGCGGATAAGGTAAAGGCGTCGTTATTACGACGACCGCATGATCTGGGTTCAACCAGCACCATGCTGACGTACTTGCGTCCTTGGACAAGACGCTTTACGATGATTATCTCTGCTTGGTGGCTTCAAACCAGCAGCAAATTTACGTGGAAAGAAGTCAAACGTCAACCGAAAAACTTGGAAAATGGTTAACTCCTAAGCGGGTGAGGAATCGTCCAAAATAAGAGACACTATCGTTTCCTCGTTAGTGGAGGATAAAAATGGACCAATCAATATCAACCACGTTTATTAAAAGTGTGGACAGGACGGTAGAAATTACTTCCCGATATTAGCGGTCTTGAGAATACTGCCCTATAGTGTGACTTAACAGTTTCCAAATTATTAAATCATTGCAGAACCCAACTGCTATATGTGGTTTAAATCTTTTTCAAGTTTTAGTGTTTTGAAAAACAATTATTAGAGCTTTTTTACAGCAGATGAATTTTTCGTCGAAAAAGCAGTCTTTCGAACGAAGTTACGACAATCGCAGTAACTGTACTGCTGCAACTTTTGTTCCGAATTCAAATTAATCTCGAAGTGACCTGGCGCATGGAAAGTGCGCGGTTAAGTAAACAAAAATCGGTGACGTCACTCGTTTTCGGAAACTTTTATTTCGATTTTTACAGGTACAGGTTTGGGTTAGGATTAGGATTAGGTTTTTTAGGCTTTATTACGAATTGTCTGCGCGCACGCACCGTGCGCAATGTTTTTTCCAGTTATTTTTGTGCGAAAAATTGTGGGCCACAGACCGCGTATTACAAAAAATGCATATGTGGGATTTTTTTTTGGACATTAGGACATCATCAGGCTAAAAGCAGCCGTTTTTTGATACTCCGAAACTTTAACTTTTTAACCCAATCGAGTGTAGGTAGTGATCATTGACGAATTATTTGTAAAAGTAATCACGAAAACCGAGCACAAATTTTCGGCAGATTAAAATGAAAATCTTGAAACCAGAAACCAGTTTAAGAAGCTCCTTTCCACTAACAAACGATTAGTAGCTTGTCTTACCAAGAAGTTGATGGCCAGGTTGATGTTCTGTACCAACTCGTCAGCAGTCATGCTAACGTTACCGACAGCAGTTGCAAGGCACAAAACCTTCTTCATTTGGAACTTGATCGTGCACTTCTGCTCCCGAACCTATAAAAAATTAATGAATGCGAGTTTGTGAAGCACTAAAAATTAAAGTGCACAAGATTATGGAGTTAGAAATACAGTGGGGTCAGATCTTTAAATATTAGCAGATCGACATTAACTTTCAAGTTTTTTTCCTATTGCGGCCTATGCACAAAAAGAATACTTTTTGGAGTTTGAATTTCAAAACATGACAGTGCACTGAGAGCAGCCTACAATTCAAACGCAAGCTTGTATATTGCTGAGCATTATCAAAAGCTTCGGTAAAATCTTACAGTATTCCTTTTTAAAGAAACAGCAGCAAGACTAGCAACATCTGAAAGAAACAATTACAGTTGCACTAGAGCAAAATACTGTAATTTAGTTTTAATTAGCGCCTTTGTAAATTAAATCAAGCAGCTTCAAACGGTTGCCAGTGATTTCGTGACAGACGGCATTTTGAAGACAGAATAGGCCTATCTATATGCCAACCGGATTAGGCTATTGCATTAAGCCTACAGTAGAATTTACCTAATTCGTCACCTCAAACGGATTAGAAAAAAGTGACGAATTGTGCAAACAGATAAAAACTCTTTAACGTCTTGTATACTTGGCGCTTATTTTGCAGTTAACATAGTTGGTTACGTTTATGGTTAAATGAAATCCTGAAACGAAACTCAGAAAGCGCTATTATAGCGTTAAATTTTTAACTGTTTAAACTGTAGTTGCTCTTCTTTTACACCTACAGTAATCTTTGTAATTCCTGCACTACATTTAAATAAACTCTTCCAGACTTTCAGCAGGTAGTTAATGTTCAGTAGTTAAAACGCGCCTCGCACTTCGCCCTTTAGTGTTACTGCAGAAAGATTTCCAAGTAGACTATTAATCCCATAAGGACTTTTTGCTTGTTTTGAAATCTCACACGCATTGAACTAACCACCGAGACTGCGTGAATCCATCCATTCTACAGTAAGTAACAAAACTGTGAATATCGCTTGAACACTGAATCTAATCCGCAAATGACGAATAAGCCGAACAAAAGGTTTCTCGGGTATATGAAGAGGTGACGATTTACTGTAGACAAACTGGAATGCACGTATAAGATAAGAGTTTTGACGGGACTGACAAAAATGTGACGAACTCTGCTGTAACAAAATTACAGCAGCCATTAAAATATTCTCCTATCCCCAGAGCTGTCTTCACCAAACCCTCCCTTTGTGGCGAGATCACTGGTAACGCTTCACACTAACACATATTTGCAGAAGCATTCTTACAAGCTAATTTTTTAAACAGCAGATGGTGAAGCCTCTGCAACCCAAACCCAGTGTTTACTTACTTTGGTAACCATCGAGTCTTGATGGGTAATGAGGGTTGGAAACTTGCCAGCTTTGTTTAGTCCAGGTCCCAACAGTCTTGGAATCTGTTTGATTAGGGCCTCAGATGCAAGAAAAGCTTCATATTTTTTGGCTGAAACAACATATTAATAGTTTAAACAAATATTCACTGTGTTCCTATTCCACAAAGCCTATTCTAAACTTTGAATTTTTAGATTGCAAATTCACTACTTCACCAAGAATCTAACTTTGGGAAAACAAAAATATTACTCAAACGATTTTTTGCTTACGTTTCTAGAAACAAACCAGAACAAATTTCCACTAAATAGGTTTTTTATAAATATGAAATGTAACAGTATAGAAGTCATTTGAAGATAAAAATTTGTCTCGAATGTGGTAAGTACCAGCATTGCACAAAGTACAATTTACTTACCGAGCTTTTTGACAAGTTTCTTGTCCTTGTTCAGTTTTTTCAGCTCGTCAACATCCATGCAGGGTATGTCATTTGCCTTTGCTTCATCACAATGAGCAGCATCACCCAAAATGCATACTCGATACTTCTCCCGAGGAAGGTAAGGCAATCTGTCAAATGCACCATAATTACTGATGAGCAGAAAAATGGGAATTAATACCTTGTTTGATCTGTAGATGGTTTCGAACACAATGTCTTCAGTTTAACAATTTCCTTCACAAATGCACTGCATCAGATAAGACATGCAATTTAAGCATCACAAGACATCACTGTGTAAGATTACCATCTACCAGTACTAGCTAGACAGTTTTTGTTCGCCTGTGAAATACATATTTTGTTTAAGTGGAGTAACACTATGGCGCATACAACATGGGAGCTACAAAACCATGACTATGCTAAAGATAATACATTAAGAAATTTAATAATATGAATTTTAAGACTCCAACTTTATAATCACATTCACAACCTAATACCAGTAACAAGTCGAAACACATACTTCTTTGCTGCTCAAACAAGCGCAAAAATGCTACCCAAGTTTTTAAGACCCTGGGTCAAGGTCCGTCCAAATGGACTACCAAAATGCACCAAGTGATGCATGTTGGTTGACATACTTCACAGTTCCAGAGAAACGTTTGTCACGTTGAGGATCATAATTCTTCAAACCAATTTGCAGTTCCACAGTTTCCAAGAAGTTTCTCGGTTTTTCTTTGGAACCAGCCAAGATCCTATCCACTGCTTCATAAAGAGTGTCTCGTGATACTTTGCTGGTACTGAAAAAAAAAATCCAATAATCAGTTTTCTACCACAATTTTAACCAGTAACAACTGCACAATGCACCCTTGTGTAGTTTCAAACTTGAACTGCCAACACTATTATTTCCTGTTCTTAAACTGTAAACTTTGAAGGGTTTGGTGGGGTAATTCGAGACAAAATTTCAGTTTTCCATCTCTATTTACCAACCTAGCACTTCTAAACTTGGTTTATCAACTTTTTTTATACATTTGGATATCTGACTTATATTTGGCAACACCTTGGTTTTCAACGCTTAGCGGAGTACGGAATTATGGATTTTTATATTAAACCACTCCGCTGTCCCGATTTTTCCCACCGCAGGGTAATTCAAGACATTGATAAAAACATAGTAACAGTGCATAAACATAGATGAAAATATGTTTAAAAAAGATCTGGATAACGTTCGAGAATATTCCATTAGAAAATGATGCTAAATGAGGCCTTTATTGGTTGTTTTTTTGATGTCAAAATTTTGTTGTGCAGTTTAAAGCATTAAGTTTGTATTGCGGCAAAATTGACTTACAAGGATAATTTTTGGAATGGATTTAACGATACTACTACGCTAATTTTTGAAAAAAGTTTAGCACCTTGGATCCTTCAAGACTTGAATTAAAAGATGAATGTAAAGAGATGTCTTTATTACTCTTGTCTCGAATTACCCCACTAAACCCTATTAAACTGCAAACGACTCACCACCAAAGTATTAGTAGTTAGTACACAAACTTGCAAAAGAAATGGAAGTAAAATTTTAATGTGTAAATAGCTACACTACAAATCAAAAATGTCACTACATAAAACAAGTAAAATGCAAAACTTATACCGGTAGTAGACAAAAAAGTATTGATAGAAACAGACAATACTAGAAGAAAATACATTCATATCTAATTTTTTTAATTTTTAAATGAAAGCAGAGGCTGCTGCTATGTTACCTAAGAAAATCGCTATCCTATTTTCAGCCCCAACCTAAACTCTAACCAAACCTCTAACTGCAATCTTAATCCTAACTCAAACTTAAAATCTAACCGAAGCCTAATGATAATTTAAAAAATAGAGGAAATTAGCAAATGGGCGCTTACTCCTTGCTCTCTTATTCTCTAAATGGGTGTTATGTAGCATAACACTAGCCCCTTCCTTCCATGGACGCAAATAAAAGGTTTGTTGTGACAGGCATTAGTCAATTTTCCAAGAATTGCATTTGTACAAGTGATGTTGGAGAAAGACTAAGAGATGGCAATTCCAAAAAGCGGCCAATGTTATATAACGTAATGTCCATAATAAAAAATAAGCAAGCTAACCTTTATTTGCTCGTTTATATTTTATTTTTTGAATTGACTTTAGGGTTTATATTAGGATCAAGATTAGGGATGAAGTTGAGGGGTGTCATTAAGTATGAGCTGTCGCTTTTTTCGTAAGCTCTGCAACTTTTGTATGAGCACATGCGCGTGCGCTTTCTCCAGTCTCCTTTCCGATCTAAGCTATTCCCCAAATCTAGCCTTAACCCTAATGAGTGCATACATAAGAGGAGCGAAATTGCGCGCACACTTGTACACAAGTCACAGAGATTCCGAAAAAAAGTGGACAACTTATACTTAACAGCATAAAGTTTTGCAGAGGCTAATGCTAAGCAGGAAAAATCAGTATCCTAGGACTAATTCAGCATTACAAACTTTTGTTTTTGTGTAAGAGGCAGAAAAGATACCAAAATATGCCAAAATCTTTAGCAAAAATGCCATAGCTTAGGTTTTGTGAAACCAGTTGACCATCAAAGTGACTAGGGTTAGGTGAGGTAATTCGAGACAAAATTTCAGTTTTCCATCTCTATTTACCAACCTAGCACTTCTAAACTTGGTTTATCAACTTTTTTTTATACATTTGGATATCTGACTTATATTTGGCAACACCTTGGTTTTCAACACTTAGTGGAGTATGAAATTATGGATTATTATATTAAACCACTCCGCTGTCCCGATTTTTCCCACTGCAGGGTAATTCAAGACATTGATAAAAACATAGTAACAGTGCAAAAAAATAGATGAAAATATGTTTAAAAAAGATCTGGATAACGTTTGAGAATATTCCGTAAGAAAATGATTTATGCTAAATGAGGCTTTTATTGGTTGTTTTTTTGATGTCAAAATTTTGTTGTGCAGTTTAAAGCATTAAGTTTGTATTGCGGCAAAATTGACTTACAAGGATAATTTTTGAAATGGATTTAATGATGCTACTCCGCTAATTTTTGAAAAAAGTTTAGCACCTTGGATCCTTCAAGACTTGAATTAAAAGATGAATGTAAAGAGATGTCTTTAATACTCCTGTCCCGAAATACCCCAGGGTGTCTCGATTTACCCCACTAAACCCTACATAACATATTGGTAACTTAGTGTAGTTTATTTATTGTCACTTATAGCATTTTACATTGGTTCCAGACCCCATTGGAAAGTTTGCATGTCGCACCGAATCACAAACTCTTGCGCCAGTTTGGTGCAGAAAAACAGCTTGTGGAGCAGTGCAAAAGCCCCTAAAGCACATTGATTAAAGTGTGGAGAAAAACGTAGAAAACTTCCCGATATTGGCGGTCCCGAGAATATAATATTGTGCAATTGTTTTCAATTGTTTACACACTGCAGCACCTAATTCTGAACTGCTAAATGCAATTTTAATCTTTTTCTATTATTTTTATTACAAAAATGAAACTTTATAACGCAAAAAACTCTTTTAGCACGTGTGGAAATTTTTGCACAAATGTTCTAGATTTCTTGCACTTAGAGGGAACACTGGCCTTCCCGCAGTCTTAACCTCATTAAAACTTTTTGGAAGTGGCTATTTTGCCTCTAGAGGCAAAATAGTGTTTTTTCTCTGTTTAGGTTAGGTTTGTGGTTGGGATTAGGGTTAGAGTTTGGGTCAGGGTTAAGGCTATTTTGGCACTTGAGGCAAAGTAGCCGCTAGGACTATTTTGCCTCTAGAGGCAAAATAGCCATTGCCAAACTTTTTATCTAACACTGAATCTTAATCCTAACCCAGACCTTTGGTTAATTACTAGAATAAAGATTAAATGAGCTTTTACTTTTGGCACACATGTTCTTTTTATGGGCATTACATACATAACTAAAGGCAGTGTCTGCTGCACAGGCACGGTTTCCAACATCTAATCGCTGCTGCACCGGCTGTCGTTTTCTTTTGTTGTTCAATTTACTATCTCTCAGGCTGGCATCGCTGCCCGGACCCTAACTCTAATAATAAGATTTTAGAGAAAAAAAAAGGTGTACGAAGCAAAATAGCTCTCAAGCGCTATATTTAAAAAGCGTGTCCTGCGGGAATCGATATCCCAACCATTTGCATTGCAGGCAAGCATACTAACCACTACGCCATCAGAGCTTCGCATTCGACGTGTCAAAGTGCTGTATTTAAATCGAATCAATGCGAAAAACGCAATCCGGTCCAGCAGCGATTTGATGTCCGAAACTGGGACGGCGCAGTAGACACTACCATAACTAAAACTAGCCTAGCCAGTTTCAGAATTGGTCAAAATTTGGGTTAGGTTTTGGATAGGCTTTCGATTTTCTAATTACTAATAGCAATCACTGCCTACTGCCATAGGTGGGCAAGTTAATGCAAAACGTTAGCTTCATTAACCACTACTCTGTTAACAAACTTCACACCTCAATTAATGTTAATCCGTTATCTTCAGCTTTAATTTACAGAAGTTAATAAAGTTTGTTAATTCCTTAATATTATGAGTGTAATTTACATCTCTTTTTTTCCCTTGCTTCTAGAACACATATTGACGCTGTCGAGCTGATTGTAAGGAAATATCACTAAGGTGGTCTTTTAGTGTTTTGGAAGTTATATTTTACAGTCTAATCTACCCTGAAGGCTTTACCGTATGTCACCGGAAACTTATATCTACTTTTTCATTAATTCTCACTCAAATCTAACCCAAACTCAAACCTTTCTCTAAAACTATTCCCAAATCAAACGAAAAAAGCACGGATGAATATTTCTGATTTTTGTTTCATTCTCTATAACCTGATAACTTGAAAATTTTCGGTGAAATACCGGTAGTCACTACCAATCTAATTCAAGATAAAAATAAATTCAAATGCACGAACAAAGCTGCGATCGAAAAATCTTTGGAAATTGCGAACAGCGATATAATTAACACATCTAGAAGGCTGCAGCTTATTATTTGCCGCAAAAAGGAGCTTCTTTCTTCAATGAGACTTGTGCTAATTCGCAACAAGTGTTACCAGTGCAAACTGGTTTGTACTGCTACGATGAATTAACAGTGCAAGATATTAATGACAAAAACCTTAACAAAAGTTTAATAAAACTTAATGGAAGTTAATTTAGTTCATTAACATGAAAAAAGTTTTAAGGATTAACGACTTACAAAAAAGTTAGCTTCGTTATTAACAGACTTCTGCCTACCTACCGATATACCACTGCCTTAAACAAACTTAACAAAGCTTGTATGTTTTGTATAGGCTATGTGCTTCTTGCTTTGATTTTTATTTTAAAGTATAATCGTAAAAAACAACAGTAGAAACTCTTTTAACATGAGGATTGTCAAAACTGGTGGTGGCTTACAATCATTTGACATAAACTTACTGAGCCAACATAACTAGTGACCAAATTATTTCACAATAAATTCAACAATACGTTTGAGTTAAAGATAAAACAGTTTGTTATGGTTCAACCAACCCACAAAACGACGATCAAAGAAGATTTCCTACCTCATAACTAATCCTCGGATACACCAACTCCACGCATAAATCGAAAGAAGGTAACTTTCGTAACAATCAGCTACGTCCAGAAATTTAGACACTGGTAGCAGCAAAGAGTTTATTGATTAAACTTTGCTACGGAAAATACATAAAAAACGTTTATTCCAAACATGTTTGATGCAGTGCCGTCGCCACAGCAAACGAAGTGAGGGGGCACCAGCCAAAAGTGGGGGGGGAACTAAAATTTGCTTATAAAAATTGATATTCAGATCTTGTACGGCTAGAATTATGCGCAGTTTTAAAATAAGGCAGGAAGCGTTTCTTAGCTCGTTTCGTCTGCGGCCCATAATCGCTTGGAAAATCTATTTACAACAGTATATGCTGCCTGACGCGCAACCAGGATTTTGCTAACAGAGGTAAACCAAAAGTAAATTTTTTTGCTCAAAAACCATCTGATTTAGCTCTCGTGCAGAACAAACTGATGAAACTCAAGCGTGTCACAGACGGGCATGCGGTCACTAAATATTTAGTAATGTGGACGGGGGCCTGAGGGCGGAAACCCCTACTGCTGGGCAATTTTTGCAAATTTGCAGCAAAAAATAGCATTAATAACGCCATTTTAATCACATTTTGCACTTTTTGAAGCCATATAAATAACTAAACTCCTAAAATTCAAAAGTCATTTCAAAGAATTAAATTGCTAAGCACCTTCAGTCCCCCCCCCTTACTTCAGGTCTAGTCTAAAATACGTTTTAACGCTCGTATTTTGAGGTTAAATTTTTTTAAGTGGCTTGGTTTAGAGGGCTTAAGCCCCTTCACCCTAGTTGCGCCAGTGCCTGTGACCTAAAAATCTTGAGTGCGCTCTAAAAATCAAAACAGCAGGTTTTTGACACGTATTGTTTCATGTCATAATCACTAACAAAGTACAGGTAACAACTTTGCAGGCTTGCATGTCCCTTTCGCGACTCATCCGTAGAAGCGTGCTAATAAAACGGAATATTGCATCTGATTTATGTACAGCAGTTGGTTGCCAGCAGTTTCGCATAGAATCGAGAAAATGTCAAAGGACAATTATGTTTGAACGTAGTTATTCATTTTTCCGTCATTGTCTATTGTCTTGTGGTAGCGTGATGTTCCAAAAATAGTATTTTTAGCAAACCAAAATGGAGGGGCACAAGCAGCCGTTAGAGAGGGCACGGCCCCCTGGCCCCCTCAGCGACGGCACTGGACTGATGACGAACTGAACTAAATTTTATTTTGTTACCTGTTACCAGAGGTGGAGTCCTCGAGGACACATTTTGAAGTCCTTGGCCTCGAAGGTCATGTCCTTGGCCTTGGCCTCGAGACCTCAAGTCCTCGAAAATTGGCCTGTCCTCGGCTCGAGGACAGCACTATTTTTTGAGTTGTTAAAATTTTGTGGAGCGCTTGAATAATTAATTGGATAACGTTTCTTTGTGGAGATCGCCTGAAAACTTTTTGTAAAGACTTTTTTTTTTTTTTTTTTTTTTTTTTTTTGGAGATCGCCTGAAAAATTTTTGTGAAGATCTTTTTTTTTTTTTTTTTTTGGAGAGCACTTGCGCTTGTGTCCTCGGTCCTTGGCCTTGGCCTCGAGAGTGTCTGTCCTCGGAAAGGCTGTCCTTGGCCTTGGCCTCGGATTTTTTTTGTGTCCTTGGCCTTGGCCTCGAGCCTTGTGTCCTCGACTCCACCTCTGCCTGTTACAGATAAAAGAATAAGGTACGGTAATGCAAAATAAATATCCATGAAGCACATTCAGCATCAAGTAATCCCAATTAAAAATTATAGCCAAATAGGCACAAAAAGACTGCAAAGGGACTAATTTTGTCTAGATGTCTGCAGCCATTTATTAAAACTGGAAAGGTTTTGTAAAGTAATATTTAATTTTTAAGAACTAACAAACAACAAAAATAGCAGAAGAGAGAGGAAGGGAAGAAAGAAGCAGGGACTTCCCATCGTTAAAAAAAAGACAGCTTTATGTTTCTTGATCATATTTTTGCAAGATTGAGTTTTTAAGTTTTGGTTCAAGAAATGTAATGTATTGCATGTTTTCAAATCGACACCCGATGTATTTTATAGATCCCTGAGCTTTTGACGTTGTTTTGATAGGATGCTATTGTAAACTTTTCTTACGTCCACCGGACTCGCTTTAGTAAGGTAATTACTAAATTAATCTGGCAGAATTTTTATTTTAAATTTAAAATACAAATAATACTTTTTCAAAAAAGACCATAGTTTGATCGATTATAATATTTATAACCTCTAAACCGCCTTTAAGAGTTTTGACAGCTATATTTTGTAAAGTACTTAATTTTTTTAAATTTGTTTCAAAAGTTGAGCTCCAAGTAATTAAATCATATTGCAGACGCTTGCTGAAAATAGTACAATCTAAAATTCCAAGTTTTCCAACTGGACGCGATAACCTTTTTATTAAGTTTTTGATGTGACAATCAAACGAAAGAGATTCGTCAAAAGTAAGACCCAAATAATCGCATTAAGTTTTGAACAAAACGTATGGAATTTCGAAGATGTCGTGAAGATTCGAAGCATGAGTAAACTTTGCATATTTCTAATGTTCTAAACGACAGAAAAAAAAAATCAATTGAGCTACGCAATCTTAAAAATCGCTAAAATCAAGTATGAGTTTACCAGGGGATTGCGCACGTGCTTGATATCACAACACTTAGGGCCGAAATAGACGAGCAAGTTTCTTCTGCAATTTTACTGCATCAACCAGTATAACTCCATTTACACGAGAAACTGTTTTTCTGCAAATTTACTTGCGGCAATAAAAAATTTTGGCGCCGGAAGTAATCTTCTGCAAGAAACTTAAATTTCCATTTACACGTGCGAGCAACAATATTTTTTTTCTTAAAAATGTTGCAGCAATTATGTTGTGGTTTTGTTTTGCAAGACCTTGAAAATCCATTTACACGTGGCGATTTTAACACTCTTGCAGACAGACAGGCGGACTACTCGGCTAAAATAATCGGAACTATCAGTAGGCATTTTTTCGAAAAAGAAAAGTGGTAGTAGCAATAGTAATTTAAAATGCTTTCAAAAAACAAAAAAAAAAACAAACAAAAAAAACAAACAAACAAACAAACTTAGATTGTGGATACGATCTTAGCTTGCTCGAAATGACACCATCATGAAACATGCGATTTTTAGCAAGGAGCGTTTAGCAGCCACCCTTCGCTATCTTGCCGCAGGTAAAAAAATATCAAGCGTAAGGGCCGGAATAGACGAGCAAGTTTTTTCTGCAATTTTACTACTCCAACAATTATCACTCCATTAACACGTGAAGCTGTTTTTCTGCAAATTTACTTGCTGCAATGAAAAATTTTGGCGCCGGAAGTAATCATCTGCAAGAAACTAAAAGTTCCATTTACACCTCCGTGCAACAAATTTTTTTTTCCTTGAAAATGTTTCAGCAATTGTGCTGTGAATTTGGTCTGCAAGATCTTGAAAATCCATTTACACGTGGCGATTTTAACACTCTTGCAGACAGGTCGGACTACTTGGCTATAATAATCTCAATCTGAACTATCAGTAGGCATGTTTCGAAAAAGAAAAGCGGTAGCAGCAATAGTAATTCAAAAGGCTTTCAAAACGGAAAAAAAAAACTTAGACCGGGATCACACGATCAGGTTTTTTGCACAATTTTCTGGCATCAATCGTGTGAAACGTCGTGCAAGTCCATGACTCACTATTGCGGGCACCTGTCGTCAATTACATTGAATAGCCCGCGTGAAAAGCAAAATCAGTCGCTAGAAAGTCTTCCTGACTTCTTGCGGAGAAGTAGAACCGAGCTCTATTTTCCCCACAAGTTTTCAAAGAGCCTCCTTTCTCAACGAAGAAAACTGAGCGTTTAGCCGTGCCTTTGAAAATATTAGCCGCAGAATACAAAAAAATACCGCCGATGTCACAGAGCAGAAAAACAATGCTTCACGATTATCTAGCGAAAATGCTAAAAGAAATTTTACCTCATTTGTTTTAATCGACAATGATGTATTTTAACCAGAAGTGGTCAGTAACGAAGTAGTTCTACTTAAGTAGACTACTTAAGTAGACTACTTAAGTAGTATTTTCGGTAACGAGCGACTTACTTAAGTATTTTTCATTTCTGATACTTCTACTTTTACTTCAAGTAAAATCCTCTCGAAGTAACGCTACTTGAGTAGTAATGACTTTTATGTAAAGTAGAAGTAAACACCTAGCCATTAAGTACTTAAGTAGACTACTTAAGTAGTATTTTCGGTAACGAGCGACTTACTTAAGTATTTTTCATTTCTGATACTTCTACTTTTACTTCAAGTAAAATCCTCTCGAAGTAACGCTACTTGAGTAGTAATGACTTTTATGTAAAGTAGAAGTAAACACCTAGCCATTATTCCACCTCACAACGTGTACAATAAGTACGTATCGAGTTTGTTTTACTGTACAGTACTACGAAACTTATTGAATAGTTACGCCGATTCATTTACAGGTCATCTAGGGTAGTATGTTTTTGCGTTGCATCAAATACCAGGTGTTGACTCAGTCTCACTAAAAAAAAAAACATACCGAACCCTGATTAGCATGGTACAGTAGACAAACTAGACATGCGCATTATTCCTGGTTCATACGAAAAAGATTAGCGGTTAACGGCGTTGCGTTTGCTGCGGCTCGTCTGGGGTTCAATTCCCTAGCCGGTTAACGAACAGTGTTGCTAACGACTCGCCATCGCTGCGACATTTCTTCTCAAGCTGTGTTGTCCAGGCGCGGAGATGAGCCCAGAGTCCCTACTAAATCGTATTCGTAACACGCTTCGGTGTAATTTCAAGAGAATAATAAAACTTTGATTTTTTGATATGCTACCGTAAGTATGGCTTTGCTTGAACACTGATCGTAAGCGTCACAACAGCAAACCTTCGAAGAATAAACAAACACGTGAAATTCGAAATTACTTTCTACTTTCATTACTTAAGTAGAATTAATTTTGACTACTTTTCTACTTTTACTTAAGTGGAAATGCTTCGCCATACTTCTACTTTTACTTGAAAGGCATTTTTGGGTAAGTAACAATACTTCTACTTAAGTAGATTTTTCGACTGCTTTGTCCACCTCTGATTTTAACATTGTGCCTGCTGTTTTCTCATGTTTCTTCAAAAACGTAAATGTGTTGCCTGCTGTTTTGTTTACTTTCGCGTATCGATAACTCAATTTTTCGTACTTCAAACTTGTGCTAGGCCTTTTCCAAATTCATTCTGAAAAGTTATCAACCAGAACAGGCGCGTAGCCAGGATTTGGAAAAGGGGGGGGGCTATTTTGAAAGAGTGAGAAGTGTGCAAACGACCTTGACTCGAATTTTCATTGATCTTGAATCAGTTTCAGACGGTTTGTCCGAAAATTGAGACGAAATGTCTTGGAAAGCTCGGAAATTGAAAGGTTTTTTCCGCCCAAAATTAGGTGATCTCAAAAAAAAAAAAAAGTCTTCGCCAAAATTCGGAGTGATTTTTCGGCCGGAATCCGAAATTCAAAGGTTTTTTCCGCCCAAAATAAGGTGATCTCCAAAAAAAAAAAAAAAAAAAAAGGTCTTCGCCAAAATTCGGAGTGATTTTTCGGCCGGAATCCGAAATTCAAAGGTTTTTTCCGCCCAAAATAAGGTGACCTCCAAAAATAAAAAGGTCTTCACCAAAATTGAGACTGGTATTTCATCCAATTTCGCAAATTCAGACGTTTGAGGGGGGGCTGTTTTCGAATGGGGGGGCTATTTTCCATTTTTCCCATAAAATCGGCCTCAGGGGCACAGAAACCATGCGATTTTGCATACTTCACAAGCCAATGGGGGGCTGGAGCCCCCCCCGCCCCTCCCTGGCTACGCTACTGAACCAGAACTGCAGTATAGTTAATTAACTTGCCATCGTGGTCAACTCATGAAATTGAACTTTTAATTAGCGAAATCGAAGAAAGGCAGCGCTTGTGATTTTAATCAAAATATTGAAAATTTCCTTCTGATCGCAAAAAAGTTTCCCGCCCAGTATTCGCTAGTGCCGAATTTATGCCATTAGTGGTACGTTTTTGATGATTTTAATATTTTTTTTGTGAAAATTTGACGTGTCCAATGGCAAAAGAAATTGTTGCATTTTTCAGCAGTTAAGGTAAATTTCAGTAGATAGTTTTCAGCTATTTCTCGCTAATTTTGTTACAAACCAAACAAAAACGCTCTTATTCTTATTTAAAAATAATAAACTTTCAATTTGCCCTGACATCCAATTATTGAGGCCTCTGCAATCGCAAGTACAGAAACGAGCATACCTGGCTTAATATTATTTGATCAGTCATGCAATATTATGCAAATTTTATTGGTGATAGATGATATAGCATGAAAAAAGCTACGCTATACGCTAAAGAGTTCCACACAAGCAAAGTTATTTTGACATTTTCCATTTTTTCGTAGCATTTTGGCAAACGAGAAATAACAACTAGATGGGAGTTTGCCGGCAAACCCAGTGAACGACCGACGCACAGCTAATGCTGTGACGCTCAAAAGTAGTTTTTGTCCACCGTAAAATCAGCAATTATTCAAAAATATCTGATTATGGAACCTCCAGAAAAGTTGAGTCAAAAGATTTGTCAGTTAAATATCTCCTGAAATCATAAAACACTGTCACCCCAGCTTGAGCCGTTCAAAAATTGATTTTTGGGGGTCCATTTGGGGGTCCCTGGGGGGGGGGTGGCACCCCCAAACTATGTCAAAATATTTGTCTGTTGAATATCTGCTGATATCAAAACAGACTGGCACCCAAGTTGAGCTTTTCAACAATTCATTTTTGGGGGTCCATTTGGGGGGTCCCCAGGGGGGTGGCACCCCCAAACTATGTCAAAATATTTGTCTGTTGAATATCTGCTGATATTATAAAACACTGGCACTCTAAGTTGAGCCGTTCAAAAAATTGATTTTTGGGGGGTCCATTTGGGGGGTCCTCGGGGGGGTGGCACCCCCAAACTATGTCAAAATATTTGTCTGTTAAATATCTACTGATATCATAAAACACTAGCTGGCACTCTAAGTTGAGCCGTTCAAACAATTGATTTTTGGGGCCCCATTTTGGGGGGTTCCCGAGGGGGTGGTACCCCAAACATGTCAAAATATTTGTCTGTTAAATATCTACTGATATCAAAAAAAAACTGGCGCCCTAGGTTAAATCGTTAAAAAAATTTATTTTTGGGGGGTCCCCGAAGGGGGTGGTACCCCCAAACTATGTCAAAATATTTGTCTCTTAAATATCTACTGATAACAGAAAAAACTGGCACCCTAGCTTGAGCCGTTCAAAAATTTGATTTTTTGGGGCCCCATTTTGGGGGGGTCCCCGGGGGGGTGGTACCCCCAAATCATGTCAAAATATTTTTCTCTTAAATATCTACTGATATCAAAGAAAAATGGCACCCTAGGTTAAATGGTTAAAAAACTTGCTTTTGGGGGGTTCATTTGGGGGGTCCCCGGGGGGGTGGTACCCCCAAATTATGTCAAAATATTTGTCTCTTAAATATCTACTGATATCAAAGAAAAATGACACCCTAGGTTAAATCGTTAAAAAATTTATTTTTGGGGGGGTCCATTTGGGGGGGTCCCCGAAGGGGTGGTACCCCCAAATTATGTCAAAATATTTGTCTCTCAAATATGTACTGATAACAAAAAAAAACTGGCACCCTAGGTTGAGCCGTTCAAAAATTTGATTTTTTGGGGGGTTCCCGGGGGGGTGGTACCCCCAAACCATGTCAAAATATTTCTCTCTTAAATATCTACTGATATCAAAGAAAAATGGCACCCTAGGTTAAATGGTTAAAAAATTTGTTTTTGGGGGGTCCATTTGGGGGGGTCCCCGAGGGGGTGGTACCCCCAAATTATGTCAAAATATTTGTCTCTCAAATATCTACTGATATCCAAAAAAACTGGCACCCTAGCTTGAGCTGTTCAAAAATTTGATTTTTTGGGGCCCCATTTTGGGGGGGTTTTCAAGGGGGTGGTACCCCCAAATCATGTCTAAATATTTCTCTCTTAAATATCTACTGATATCAAAAAAAAATGGCACCCTAGGTTATATGGTTAAAAAAATTTGTTTTTGGGGGGGTCCATTTGGGGGGGTCCCCGGGGGGGTGGTACCCCCAAATTATGTCAAAATATTTGTCTCTCAAATATGTACTGATAACAAAAAAAAACTGGCACCCTAGGTTGAGCCGTTCAAAAATTTGATTTTTTGGGGGGTTCCCGGGGGGGGTGGTACCCCCAAACCATGTCAAAATATTTCTCTGTTAAATATCTACTGATATCAAAAAAAAATGGCACCCTAGGTTAAATGGTTAAAAAATTTGTTTTTGGGGGGTCCATTTGGGGGGGGTCCCCGAGGGGGTGGTACCCCCAAATTATGTCAAAATATTTGTCTCTCAAATATCTACTGATATCCAAAAAAACTGGCACCCTAGCTTGAGCTGTTCAAAAATTTGATTTTTTGGGGCCCCATTTTGGGGGGGTTTCCGGGGGGGTGGTACCCCCAAATCATGTCTAAATATTTCTCTCTTAAATATCTACTGATATCAAAAAAAAATGGCACCCTAGGTTATATGGTTAAAAAAATTTGTTTTTGGGGGGGTCCATTTGGGGGGTCCCCGGGGGGGTGGTACCCCCAAATTATGTCAAAATATTTGTCTCTCAAATATCTACTGATATCCAAAAAAACTGGCACCCTAGCTTGAGCCGTTCAAAAAATTGATTTTTTGGGGCCCCATTTTGGGGGGGTTCCCGGGGGAGTTGCCCCAAAAAAATTTCAGGAGACACAATTGCGTATGTACCTCAACAACTTCACACAAAAACTAGATTTCTATGTTTTGTGGTTTAGGAGAACTCGAGCGTACAAGATTTAGGAAGAAAAAAAAGGAAAAAAAAGGAAAAAACCTCATCGCGGCCGAAAGTGGGTTGGTAGGGATGAAAGGATATCTTAAGACATATAACCATGAGAAATATTTTTTGCCGTACTTAAGGCGTTTTTGACTTAGACCGCTTTTTACGCCAAACTTTCGGGGCGGTTTTCGGGTCATAAACCCGAAGTCACGTGACCGATTGCCTCGAAATTTGGTACAAACATAAAACTCAATAATCTCAAACTGCTGTCAAAATTTCATGTAGTTAGACCAAACGGTTCTCGAGTTATAAGCAAAAGTCTGAAATCTCGCACTCATTAGTTTGAAAATGGCCGAGTAAAAACAAAGGAACACGCGACGCGAGCGTCGGTCGTTCCAATGAATCGACCAAGCGTAAAATACTACAACCGCCGCGGCGGCAAATTTCAAAGAAATTCCTAAACAACCGCGTAAATGCTTTTACAGCGAAAAAATACATGTGACACCTCCAACAATTTTTTTGCGGAAAAAAACAAGTGCTTCCGTCAGGCAAGAAGTTTTTCAAGAAAATAGCGTCTAAATGTGATAGGTCCAAAATTCTTTATGCAAACAAATTGTGCAAAAAACCTGATCGTGTGATCCCGGCCTTAGATTTGTATATACGATCCTAGCTTCGTCAAAATGACTCCGTCATAAGACAAGCGATTTTTCGCCAGGAGCGTTTAACAGTCATCTTTTGTATTCTAACCACAGACAAGAAAATATCAAGCACAACTTCTGCAATATATTGTGAAAGTTGCGTTTCGCTTGAAATTTTTATTTTGAGACAATGCAGAAGTCGCGTGCGGACTAATGCTATTCAAATTTGTTGCGGATTAATTGCGCTGCGCTTTCAATTTTTTTTTTGTTAATACCGCAATTTTATACTTTTGACTTAATTTGGTTTATTTTGATTGTAATATTGTCAAATGTCGACATTCTATCGCAAATTACTCACTCCTTTTCCGTCTTAAATCACTAAAATGCAAAAGTAGGTGTAGGCCTAGGCCCAAATCTTTCTAGGCCAAAAGTAATAAATTGTTCAGATGGTGAATCTTTTCCTGTAGTATATCTTTCTTTACTCTAGTATTCTGATGCTTTAATATCATTCTAGTTTATACTGTAGTTTTTGTGACCAAAGTTTAACACTATCCGCTTTTTCTACAAGTTTGTTTTTATAGTTGTGATGTAATAAAAACTTTCGGATTTGAAACTTTAAAAAAATCTTACAGTTCATATTGATGCTACGTAGCTTCAGTCGTAGCTCTATATCGTATGCTCGTAGTGTGATGATGTTGGTCGTCATGACCAACGAAACATCAATAAAAGCAACAAGGCTTTTGAGATCAAGCTTGCTGTGAGTATCACAGGTGGGGTCCTCGAGAACACATTTTCAAGTCCTTGGCCTCGAAGCCTACAAATCTTCGAAACTTGCCCTGTCCTCGGCCAAGGACAGCGCTATTTTTTAAATCATTAAAATTTCGTTAGAAAACGCCAGAAACCTTGCGGAAAATTTGCGAGGACCTTTTTTTAGAGATCGCCTGAAAAAATTTTTTGATCACCTTTTTTTTTGGAGAACACTTGCGCTTGTGTCCTTGGTCCTTGGCCTTGGCCTTGGCCTCGAGCATATCTGTCCTTGGCCTCGAGAGGGTCTGTCCTCGGAAGGGCTGTCCTTGGCCTTGGCCTCGGATTTTTTGTGTCCTTGGCCTCGAGCCCTGTGTCCTCGACTTCACTTCCGGTGACTATGACTTCACCGGAAGAACGCCAGAATCAGCTTTATCACGAAAATGCTTGATTTACATTGTCTGTTTTACACTTAATTACAGGACTTCGGTTGCGCTTTGACTTGGTATGAAAATCTCGTTCCGCAATTGTGGAATTGCGTTACGCTTCTACTGAATCAAAAAGCTTGTAGCGGAAGTTGCGTTGCGCTTCCGAAAATATGATAGTTAAAGTGCGCCTCTTGTTCTGCGCTTTTAATGGTTTAAATAGTCGTTGTGTTTTGTTGTGCTGCGCATTTTGTAAAACCTTATTAGTACCCGCTTCTGGAAAATTAAATTTTTTTATCTACAGTATGTTTATTGAAAAAAAAAAGTTTTAGGTAATGTTGGTAATAAAATTCAGACGAAATCTAACATAATTATCCACATTTCCATATGCATTTACAGTACTACTATGTGAAAATTTTGAGATGGAAACCAGCCCCGCCTGGCCTCTTTTTCTCTGGCTACTGCCCACTATAACACACAAACAGTAATAGTCGCAAACAGGTTAATAACGAAGAGTCACGTTCACGTAAGCTTTATCACCTAAACAAACCCAGCATTCACAGCATCACAAAAAAGTTGCTATTCGACATATTATAAAAATGTAGAATAATAGAATTTATTGCATTTAAAAGGAACTGCTTTACACAAAATCGTTAAAATATTATTAATATCCGGTAATTTATTTATATACTGTAGACAATGTAATACCGTACTTATATCTTTTTGCTCTAAGCAGTACTTTTTTTTACTCGGTCTCTATATTCAGGAGTCAATACGTTCCAAACTGCAGGGCTAATTCCATATTCACTTATCAACGCTTCTATTTCATCATGTTGTCCGAATATAGCGATGCTGGTAATGTACAGTAATTGTGCAGTATACAATTGTCTTGTAGCAGAACAATGCGATAAAGTGTAAAAGTGTCCAAGTGTCAACGCACGATGTTTTATTTATTTCATTTTTTTTTAGTGAGCGGGTCCTGGAATCGATCTCATTTTTTTTTCATATATTTCAAATAGCTTATCTTGTGTTGTTGCCAACTTTAGTTGACTTTTTTACGTTGCACTTTTTTTCACACTAAATTTGTATCTCAGGCCTTTGGCGATTCATTTATCAAAATTCTTCCTTTTTTGTTTAGCAAGTTGGCAACGCATAATTAGTTTTCTGTTTCGACGCTGTGTTGGCCTCCCAACCAAAATTTTACAATCCTCAGCATTTCATGTATATGTTTGTGCTTTTCATTGAATTTTGTTATGATGCTACTGAACCACCGCTGTTAGAAAGCACCAATATTCACGATAATAATAAACAAATTAATTTTAATTTTGCATTCTATTGGGTCGGAGGCAAAAAAATTCTTTATCATTTTCGTTCAAGAAGCCAATTAATCTTCAGTTAAATTTTGCCGCCTGGTTTTATATTTTATCATTTATCTGTCAATAAATTTTTTCTGGAATCTGGCGTTTAGTTTGACAGCTTTTCAGTAAACCAGCCCGGTGAAGGCCTTTGAATTTCTTGTGGCCAAAAGTCAGTAAGTTTAAACAATATCGTTCTGTAACGCCAAGCAGATAGGCATAACAGTGTTAATTGCATTGTGACGTAGGCACGAGAAGTCAAACAAAATTGCAGCAAGTTGAAACACGGCCGATGTTATTTCAATATTGGGGAAAGTTTTCCGAAATCTTGCAGGAAGCCATTTACACGTCGTAAGAAAACCCTTCTGCAACGTTTCTGCAATCGTTGCAGAATATTCTTGCTAGGCCATTTACACACAGAAAAAAGTTGCATCAACGTTTCTGCAAGCGTTCTTGCAGAAAAAACTTGATCGTCTATTTCGGCCCCAACGTTTGCAATTGTGAAAGTTGCGTTGCGCTTTAAATTTTTAGTTTGAGAGGTTGCAGAAATCGCGTGGGAACTATAAACTACTGCATAAAAAATTTGCTGCGAATTAATAGCGCTGCGCTATCAATTTTGTTTTGTTAATACCGCAATTTTATACTTTCGACTTAATTTGGTTCATTTTGATCGTAATATTGTCAAATGTCGACCTTCTATAGCAAATTACTTACTTCTTTTCCGTCTACAGTGAAATCACAGAAATGCGTGATTTACATTGTCTGTTTTACATTTAATTGCAGAACTATGGTTGCGTTTTGACATAGTACGAAAATCTCGTTCCGCAATAGCAGAATTGCGATACACTTCTATTGAATCAAAAAGCTTGTTGCAGAAGTTGCTCTGCGCTTCTGAAAATATAATATTTAAAGTGCGCCTCTTGTTCTGCGCTTTAATGTTTAAATAGTTATTTGTGTCCGCCTCTGGAAAATACTATTTTTCATCTACAGTATATTTATTTAAAAACAAAAACGTTACAGGTAATGTCGATAATAAAATTCAGACGGAACTTAATATAATTATCTACACTTCCCATATTCATTTACAGTAATAACGTGAAAATTTTTAGGCTGGAACCAGCCCCGTCTGGCCTCTCTTTCTCTGGCTACTGCCAAGTACAACACACAAACAGTAATAGTTGCAAACAGGTTAATAACCAAGAGTCACGTTCACGTAAGTATTGTTACCTAAACAAACCCAGCATTTATAGCATAACAAAAAACGTTGCTATTATAATGCGAACGGAGGTATTATAAAAATGCAGACAAGTAGAATTTATTGTATCTAAAAGGAACTGCTTCAAGTCAAATCGTTAAAGTATTATTAACATCCAGCAATTTATCTATTTAGACAATGTAATATTAGTGCCGTCGCTACGGGGTAGGGGGGAAAGAGGGGGGCAGAAGATCCGTGCCCCCATTTTGGTTTACTCAGAAAACGTTTGGGGAACATCACGTAACGACAAGACGTTCTCGATTCTTTTCAAAATTGTTGGTCACCAACTGCTGTACAAAAATGCGACACAATAATCCGTCTTATTAACACACGTTACGAACGTGTCGCGGAATAAGAATGTGTCTCTATGTAATCAGTACCGATATTTCGTTAGTGATTATGACCTGAAAAATACGTGAAAAAATTTTTTAAAAGGCCAGCTGTTTTTGCTTTTTCAGAGCACACTCAACATTTTTTTTCGTCGCAGTCAGTGGTGCAACCAGTGGAAGGGGCTAAGGGGGCATCAACCCCGTTTAGCCAAGTCATTTAGAAGATTTAACGCAAAAACACAACCGTTTAAACATGCTTTGGACTTGACTTGAAGTATATGGGGGGCAAAAGGGGCTCGGCAATTTATTTCTTTAAATGACTTCCGAATTTTAGCAATTTGCTGCGGTTATTCACATGGCTTCAAAAACGTGTGAAATGTGATTGAAATGGCGTTGAAATCTCTTTTTTTCCCCGCAAAATCACAAAAATTACCCAGCAGCTGGAGTCTCTGCCTCCCTCTGCAATACGCTTGAGTTGCATCAATTTGTTCAGCACGAGCTTAAATTTTAGACAATTTTTGAGCGAAAAAACAAATAAAAATTTTGGTTCAAGTCATCTCCCTTTTAGCAAAATCCTGGTTGCGCTTCTGGTTGCATTCACTGTTGCAGATTGATTTTTTAAGCGATTTGTATGAGCCGCAAACGAAACGAGCTCACAAACGCTGCCGGCCTTATACGTCTTTTTTTAAGACATGAATACAAAGTAGCGCATAAAGGTGGGTTTACACAGTATCCGTTTTTCGTACGTTTTTTGTACGTACGGAAAACGCATCCCCTTTTTTTTACGTACGTATATGCAAACAGTATACGCACATCCGTTTTTTTGTTGTCCGGACGAAAGCGCATCCGCAAATTTTACGTACGCATCGAGTAGAGCATTGCTCTACTTTTGTCCGCTTCCGTACGTATCAGTAGGCTAGGCTATTTGAGCTAGCATCAGTTTCAGTGGTTTTGTCAGAGTTGTGGTAGTTCTAAGTTGCATTTTGATTCGTAGCTAGTTACGTCGACCACTAATTAGTTACGTTGGGCGTGCCCAGGAGAAAGTAGGCCTACTAACTTCACTTTGCGGCTAATTTTGGAAAAGCGCTGACTCTTAAAATTGAGTAATCACTCTGTCAAGTTTTACAAGAATTTGCTTTTGAAGCAAGCTTGGAGCTTGTTTTAAGGAGTAAGTTAATCGCTGCTGCTGGTCGAATCGGTAGCCTATTTTCGGTAGCTTTTTTTGTTAAAATAGGCCTAGAAGCCAATGCTACTTACGGTAACAATCCAACAAAACGTTGATATACGACAAACGCTTACTTATTTCGTTGTTCGTCTTCCTAAACAGCTGCCATAACGCAAAAAAGCATGTGATGATGAACAGATACTCGTAGCGTCGTCGGATGCAATCAATTAAGTTACCACAAATGAGAAATATCTGGAACCAATGGGTTAATAAATCAGCAGACCGTTTATCCTGCAAAGCTATGCTGTCAAGCAGGTTAATTAATATCGGGATATATTATGCACATCGGATAACGATAGTTACTGCGACCGAGCCTATTTTGTTGTTCTGCTTCATTCTGATATTTGCAAACATCATGTACGGAAATTACGGATGCTGTGTGCATACAAAACGTGCGAAATTTACGTATCCGTTTTTGTCCGTTTCCGTACTGAAAAGCGTATACGTTTTACGCACGTAAAAAACGTATGAAAATGCGCATTGCGGATCCTGTGTAAATTCACCTTTAAAATATTAGTTTTTATGTGCGAATGTTCAGTTTTTATGTGCGAATTGGCAAATTTGTAACAGCTTTGTGATGTCATAGTGGTCTCCCGATTACATCTTTCACTCGATCCGATTTATTTCTTTCAGCTATTTTTCATTTATTCAATATTGGCATTTGGTTAAATCAGGCTGTCCAACAGCAAGCATGAATACAAAATTAAACAATACGTATATGCATTATGACGTCACAAATGCATCTCGTCCACCGTCTACTTCGATAGAAAACCTTGAGCAGCCAAGAGAGCAGCCAAGAAGACCTTGCTTTGATTTGAGATCAACGATTGCACTAAAACACTTGAAATTAGTATATTTCTAACAAGCATTATGACGTCATAGTGGGCTCCCCACATTTTAGAGCATGTTTTGTGCCGATTTCTAACTATTGAAAAAGCTCAAATGTAACAGTTCGCTCGCCCACTGCGCTTTCCTCAAGCGCAAAGTCTATTAATTCAAATAAAAAACCCCAAAGTTTTTTAAAAAAATACACAATATTAAACTAATCGAAAAAAATCGGAAACATTTTTTTCACCATGTAGTGACGTGACCCACCCAAAAAAGTCCTTATGACGCAGCCACAAAGGCAAAAAATGCTGGACATTTTGACAATGGAGTGAACATACTGTATAGTTAAAATACTGTGGCATAAAAGTGTTAATTGCATTGTGACGTAGGCACGAGAAGTCAAACAAAACTGCAGCAAGTTGAAACACGGCAAAGGTTATTTCAATAATAAGGAAAGTTTTCCAAAATCTTGCAGGAAGCCATTTACACGTCGTAAGAAAAAACCCTTCAGCAACGTTTCTGCAATCGTTGCAGAATATTCTTGCTAGGCCATTTACACACAGAAAAAAGTTGCATCAATGCTTCTGCAAGCCTACTTGCAGAAAAAACTTGATCGTCTATTTTCTAGGTCCGTCAATCCTGAGAAATCCCGGGAGTATGTCTTGGAAATCCTGGAAAAATTTCGAACCAAAGATTTTTAATTCACTCAATGTTTCTAGGGGCAGCGCCCCCGGCCGATGGAGCAAATTTTGTGATTTTCCGTCAAAATAATTGCCGTTTTAAACATCTTTGCACAAAATTATGAAAAGAGTTAATACTGTGACTATAAATTTAAAATACTCAGCACAAGCCATACCCGTTCATTAATACCACCGACGCTTGCGTTGGGTAGACCTTTGTTTTTTTACTTGGCCATTTTCGAACTAACAAGTGCGAGATTTTAGGCTTTTGGTTATGATTTCAGATTTTTGCGTAACTCGAGAACAGTTAGGTCTAGTTGCATGAAATTTTGACAGCAGTTTGAAATTAATGAGTTTCATGCTTGTACCAAATTTTGAGGCAATTAGTCACGTGACTTTAGTTTTAGTACCCGAAAACCGCCCCGCAAGTTTGGCGTAAAAAGCTGTCTCAATCAAAAACGGCTGAAGTACGGCAAAAAATATATCGCACGGTTATATGTCTTAAGATATCCTTTCATCTCTACCAACCCACTTTTGACCGCGATGAGTTTTTTTTTCCTTTTTTTTCCTTTTTTTTTCTTTCTAAGTTTTGTACGCTCTTCTTCTCCTAAACCATAAAACATCGAAATCTAATTTTTGCGTAAAATTGTTGAGCTGCAAACGCAATTTTGTCTCCCGAAAATTTTGGAGTGAATCCACCGCGAACTCCCCAAAAAATCAATTTTTTGAACAGCTTCTGATAGGGCACCAGTTTTTTTGACAACAGTGGATATTAACCAGGTAAATGTTTTGATGTAATTTGGGGGTACCACCCCTCTGGAAACCCTCCCAAACGGACCCCCAAAAATGAAGTTTTTTAACGGCTTCACGTATGGTGCCATTGTTGTTTGATATCAGTGGATATTTACCAAACAAATATTTTGACATAATTTTGGGGTACCACCTTCCCCCCAAAAATCAAGTTTTTGAACGGCTTAACCTAGGGTGGCAGTGTTGGTTGATATCAGTAGATATTTACCTGACATATATTTTGACATAGTTTGGGGGTACCTCACCCTTGGGGATTCCCCACATGGGCCCCCCAAAGATCAATTTTTTTAAAGGTTCAAGCTAAGATGTTAGCTTGTTTTGAGACAAATACTTTAACATAGTTCCAACGACTTAAGTTTGGATGGGATGTTTTTTTTACTGTGATCAGTCAAAATGTTGTCAATTACATTTATATACGGACAATATGTGAAATTCCAAGCCCTCTTTTCCCAGAAGATATTCTAATTAATTTCTTAACCGGAAAGTGAAAGTGTTTTTTTTGAGAATCTCATAGTTCAACATGCGTCGGTCGTTCACTGAGATTGCTTCTCAGCATGCGCCTATTTAGTTAAACCTGTTTCTTTACACTCTTCAAGGCATGTACTCACTTTCGTTTGCTATTTCGTGTAATGCTATAGACCTATTTTTTCATTGAGGAGCAAAATCTTCGCAAAACTAATTGCGCTTTAAAAAAAGTTGTTGCTTTTTAATGACTATTATTTTACTTTTTGTATGATTAGAGAATTTTTGATAGTGTTCTTTGCGCGGAACTGAACCAAAATTGTCTCCTTTCACAGTCATAAATGTTTTTGTGCTTTTCCGGAGTATGTAACATACTTTTAACAAGCCAAAGTTTGTGCACAAGCTTTCTCTTCTATTTCGCAGCGGTTTTAGAAATTGCTATATTTTTTACGCGCGCTACAACTCAAGTAGAGAGGGCCTCCGTGCATTTTGACACTGCGCATTTCTAAGGCCTACTACTGCTTACGCCGGAGATAGTGGCAGCGCCAAATTTTGCAAAGGCTTATCAAGAATGTTTAGACATCATCGTTGGACAAGACTGCTTTTATCAAAATGACGTCATATAACGTTTCAAATTTTGCATTTAATTTTGTTTTTCGAATTTAAATAATGAAATGATCACGTCGAAGTGATAAAGTCACAAAAACACTTACAGTAGGCCTACGGGTACATTAAATGTTGGTCAACAGTCAATTTTGAAGAAGCATAACTTCGAAAAATTGTGAAACTTGTTCTTACTGCAACAAATAAATTTCATTCAAAGTCAAGCTGATTTCTAGTAAATAGCTTTTTACTTTTATCCTCCTATCCCGCGTGCAACGTAAAGTGATATAATGAATTATTATCGGCTTTCTGCTTGCTATCATTGATAGTTACAGCCAGAAAAAGCAGGCGGTCAGAAGTGCAAAGTAACGAAAGTATAGCTGTACTTAAGTAGCCTACTCAAGTGGAATTTATCGTTATCGCTGTGTTCAAATTTTGAACGTACCGTACCGTACTGCCATCCTTGTTAGTAAGTGCAGCGCATCTGCGGCTCTACTGATAGTCGTGCGAATCGATTGATGAGGACAGCCAACAAAAAGATTGATGAGAACACAAACATAAACTGTATGTTTTTGTTTATTTTCTGGTCTTTTATTTTCTCCGTAAATATTCTCTATCGCTTGATCTATCTCGCAGAGATTGTATCTGCTCTGATAGGTTGAAAATGAAAACGATATAGACTATGGTTAAAAAATGTGATCAGGGCCGGATTTAGACATTGCGATGGTCCTGACTATGATTAGTTATCAAATTACACTGGCAAGATATGCGCAGTTGCACACTGCACTTCAAAAAACAATACAAAGAACAAAACAAAAAACGTGGTTTCAGACTGTTTTAGACTTTTATGACATAGTTCCCTAATGGAAGAAATGCGGCATGCTCCCAAAAGGGAGGTGATCAGGTGAAGTACAAAGTTATCTTTTTTGTTAACTCAGATTGGTAAACTTGAGTTTGACAACTTCTAAGGCAGCAAAATGTTTGTCCTACTATGGACTAAAAAACATATATGTGCCCCACCATCACCGAATAAGTTGTCTTAACGTTTTTAAAGATTGACAATGCATGCAAAGAGATCTTTGCAACACTGCCAAGATATCTCGAAAATTTCGTTCAGAGTAATGCATGATGCTGTGGTGCTGTGATCTGTTCCGTGGTGCTGCGACCAGGACGATAAATATTACATTTAATGACGCAAGCCGCGAATTTTTGGTCACTGTAGCATTCATTGACTATGGTCGCACCAAACCGTGGATGCATTTTTTCGACACGATTTTATTTCATGAATACATTTATAAATATTAATTGTAATTGCGTATTTGACACGTCTATTACTTTTACAAAATCACTTATCGCATTTGTGCTTTCACTTGGTGCAAACAACACAGCGTATTTCACGGCCCCCAACGTATGGTTCGCATTGTAGTGACGGGCATTGTCCTTCAACAAGATATAATTGCCCTCCTCCTTGCTCGCCCTGAGATTCAGGAATAACTTGGGGAGTTTCGTCTATGCAGAGGTAGTCCGTTGAGTGCTCACGCGCATGCGCAGAGGAAAAGATGAAACCTGTATATTCCTTCTTCCATGTTTTCGGACAGGATTCTTGACCAGGAATCATCATCTAAAAAACAATTCTCTTCAACTTATGCAGCTAATACTTACTTATTTTAGCCTATTGTAGTGTTTAAAAAATTACAGTAATTCAAATTCATGCAAAGCGTAAAAATCTATTATACTATTACACTTTTACTATTGTGCTGTTACTATTATACCAAAGATGCACCAGAGGGAGTCTCTGGACGCACCCAAACGATCTCGACCAGCATCTCTTCAAAGTTATTTTTGGAACTCTTCGAGTCAAAAATATTAAACAAAAAACATTTTCATTCAACCTGACTGTGAGTTCCTTTGGTCATGCAGACAACACAAGGCACGTTATAAAACCTGTAATTCCCTCTCTCCGTTAGCGAAAGGTTAAGCAAAGAATCCGCCCAAACATTTTCTCCGTATTCCATTCCATAAATGAAGGAGGAACCTCAAAAACACAATTCAGGTGAAATATAAAAATCCTGTTTATTTCGTAAATGTTGATTTTTGTCTGCTGTTGAGAACGTGAGGAAACAATTTTGAATTTTTTTTAGCTAAATATTGAGCTTTTGAACATTTTAATAGTTTTAGTCGAATAAAATAATAATTTTGCTATCTTTCGCCATTGGGCAACTTTCGTAATTTTGAGGCAAAGCGGCTTTTTCAACAACATTTGGATGATATTTTGGACGTTTGTGGAGCCTTATGAACAGTAGCGTACGCAGGATTTTGAAAAGGGAGGGGGGGACAGGAACTTCAGAAATTTGAGAAGAACAAAGATCTGAATCAGAAATTTTTCCACCCAAAATCAGTCCGATTTTTCGTCCAAAATTAGGAGAAGAGCAAACAAAAAAAGGTCTTTACTCAAATTTGGTCCGATATTTCGCCCAAAATTAGGTGAAGAGCAAAAATTTAGTCCGGTTTTCCGCCCAAACGTGGATGCAAGCTTAAACGAAACGCACAAAACATTGCCTTTTGTGTGATCAAACCTAATGCCCAACTTGCAAAGGGGGGGTATGCCGCAATTTTGCATACTATTCTATGCAATTATACGATCCTAGAAACTCAAAGGGGGGGGCCATGGCCCAATGGCCCCCCCGAAATACGCCCCTGCTTATGAAAGAACGAAATTGCTAAAATTCGGAAACCACTTGAAAGTCTTACGTTGCCCCCCTCCCCTGGCCAAGTCTAAAACATGTTTTGAAATTCGCATATTTGAGTAAAATTTTCAAGTGACTTGGCTCAGAACCCAAAGCTTCAGCTTCAGCCCTTCGTCTTTGCCCCTCAGAGTTTTACGGAGATAAGCTGTAGAAACTGAAAAACATTCCATCAAGAAGTCGGAAATAGGAAAGGCTTTAAATTTAAGCAAAGCAATTAAAAATTGTCCTCCAAAGTTCAGCGTAAATCGGCACCGCTGCTATAAATGTTTCTCTAAAAATCAACGCAAATGAGATCCTTATTCATACCAAATTGCATCAGATTAATATTACATTCAAATCGTTTCTAATCGTCATTATGTGTTTATACCTTGATTAGAGTCGTGATAACTTCTTTCGGAGTAAGAAGCTTCTTGATCCAAACACAGAACACCCGACCCTCCTCCAGTGTGCCCGTGGTGAGATCCCGCAGCAAAACCTGGAACAAATCTATTTGAATCTACATAGGGAGAAAGTGGTGATTTTTACAAAATGTGCCTCTAAAATCATACTTTGTTCATGTCGGAAAAAATTACAAATTGTACCCTTATCTTACAGTTACAATCTATTGCTTTTCTCGCTTTATCTCCACTTAAATATGAGATTTAGGCTCTGCGGCGCATTTGACAAGATTGCGTCTGTCTTTTCTGCAAAACCTTGCATTAGAGTTGATTAAGATTCGAGCAGCATTGCCAGCCTGAAGGGGTAAGAGATTTACAATTCCGAAATAAGATGTCGGAAACATAAAGTGTTTTGCTCATTCTATTTTATTTAATTGCAGCGTTTCTAAATGTAAAATATCTCATTGTACAAAGGCCGGATTTACCACATGGCAAAATGGTGCAGTGCCAGGAGCCCCATGTGGGAAATCAGTCATCTTGATCCACCACAAGCAATTGAATATACACGAGTACATGTACAAGATTTTATAATGCAGAAAGCAAACGAAAACGAAAAAGATCATCATGTTTGCAAACACGCCTCTATATAAAACAACGTCACAGTGGCATTGATTTTTCCAAGAAAAGGTAAAATAACTAGCTCAAGAGCGGAGTAAGAGAGCGGAGAGAAAAGAGTGTTGAAAAAAAAAGGAAAGAACAGGAGGGTATAGGACACCACACCCGTGCTTGGATGTAAGTCCTTTATCTAGTCTTTACCTAAATTTGGCAAGAAAGTGGCAGCTGCAATAATCCCCAAACTGCCAGGGCCCACGCAATGTACATCCGGCCCTGCATAGTACCAGTGTACCTCTATAAATCATTCTCGTCGATTCTGTTACGTCACAGCTATTTCTTCCCCAGCGTACGAATGTTGCTCCTGCATGACCTGTCAAACAAAGTAGATTGCTTTGGCAGAAAAAGTAAACCTAGCGGACCACAGCAAAAATATATTAGATTCAAGTTACTTTTTTGTATTATCTTGATCAAAACCTGTTAGTAAAATGACAACAGATGAAAAACTTAATAATTTTTTTCTTCTGAAGTATTTCAATTGATTTCTTCCATAACCATTATTCTCAGAAATCAGAACGCAGGAGTGTAACAAATTGTAGTCTAAAAAGCAGAGTCAGAATCCAATCAAAGCATAAGCAAAGTGTGATTTACTTACTGTTAGCTTTATAAACAAAATCCTGCAAAAAAACTCAAGGTTTAAATTTTACCAGCTCTGCAACTACAGTATAGAAGAGTGTTCTTGGAGGGGGTTTAAAAATTAAATTTGACTTTAATTCCAACGTATGTGTACTCTATATTTTTTGTGTAAAATAACAAGCTAATTTGAGACAGTTATAAGCAAAAATACTATAGATTAGAATATCATTAACACAACGAATCATGTCATTTGTGGTATTGAAATTAGAAATTTGACTCCGAAGCGGAGAACTTCAGCTACGGAGTCTAAAGGATGGCTATAGGCTGCCGCAGCGGAGTTTGTGCCGGAGCTCCAGAAGCTTTAGGATTTGCAGCGACTTGATTTATTAAATAAGTAAATATAAATACAGCAATGCACAACTTATTTGTTTAGCAGCAGCAGCTATCAGTTTGTGACAAGAGCGAGAGAGCATGCAAAAACATCACTCATAATACCAAAACTTGAGACAATTTTTGCCAGACTAAAAAAATTAAGTCACTTTTCACTTCTGCAGGGAAAGCATATCAAGTCAAAGACTATGCGATAAAAAACAAAGGGCATCGAGAACTTTTAAAACCTTTGCTTTGCATCAGTGATAACGTGGACCTTCAAAACGATATCTTCTCACCCCATTCAATGAAGTTCTATTAGCATACCAAAAAAGCATCATAGTTTTGATAAAAAATAATCATCTCTTTACCACATGACAAGCGGGTTTCAGCAGGCCAATCGAAATTCTTGTTGTTGCTGTGCATATTTATCCTGCTGTCACCGGACAGCGTCAGACGCTAACTTATTGGACGATGCGCACACTTTTCATTGCATTGACTACTTCGGGCTTGGAGGAATCTGCACCTGCTTAGGAGTTTCCGACGACGATCCAATGTTCCTGTGAATTTCTTGGAATTCATGTCAATTGAATTTGCTGCTTGTTCGAAGCCACGAAGCAGAGATAATCATCGTAAATCATCTTATCCAAGTATGCAACAACTTGACCAGGGTGCGGTTTGAACCCTGAACATGCGATCAGGGTCGTAAAAACGACACCTTTGCACTCTCGGCCACGCCGCCGACAAATTGACCTCGGTTTTTGATAGTGCAGCAGCACCTCAATGATAAAATGAAGATGTACAGTGGAATACGAGGTGAAGAACCTAAAAAAATAACAAGCCTAACCTGAAAAAAAACTCGGGCAGACAGCACGAGTATGACATTCTAAATTAAATTGTGAAAAAGATTTTAAAATTTATCGAAAACCGATTTCAACACCTCCGATATCTTCACAATCAGTCTATGATTGCACCAGCAGCAAGCGTACAAATTACATACTGGTAGGCCCACAATATATATAAACGCTTTTTTTAAAGTCCAACAACTAACTATGCGATCATTTTCTTACCTGTTGAAATTTGATCTCTCTTTTGATTACATGATGAACGTTGTCAAGTCGATAATCGATCCTGAAAAAATCAAAACTTTCTTATCCATGAAAAAGAAAGAGACTCTATTTTACTGGAAATTTCTATCTATTTTTTTATTAATTCTGACCCAATTGGCCAATTCTAACTCAAATTCTAACTCAATCTCTAATTTTAACCATTAAAAAAAAGTAAATGTAAAAGAGGGGATGAACTTTTCTCATTTTCTTTTTGCTCTCTTTAACTAACATATTTGCGGTAAATGGTCACTCCATATGAAAAAAAATGTTTTGAATTTCGCTTATCATTTAGCATGAACTAAGATAATAATTCAGGCATTGTGTTGCATAGTTGAATTTGATCGAGTATCCGACACGCTAACGCAAGTTTTAAGTTTTTGCTTGGTTTATTTTTAGTACTTATAGTAAATGTAATTTGTAGACGAAAAGAAACTATTGCAGTAAAACTTAAATTTTGAATCGAAAATTTTCAAAATGTTTTACCTTGATTTAAACTTAAAACTTAGAAAGTTTACAGGGGTTAAAAGTTTATTCAGATTTTCAAGTTCTTCAAATTGTGAAGAACACTGTGAAGTTGTAAACAGTACAATATAAACAGTATCGCAAACCCATGCAAAAACATACTTCGATATAAAGTCATTGTTGATCCATCCCCAGTAATAAAAGAAAAGACACAACAACCCTAAAGTTGGTATTACTTTCACATCACTAACTCTTCTCATGCTGTAGAGAATGAATATTCAAACCGTGGTTCGTTAAGGAAGTAGAAGGAAGAGGAGCGTCAAATCTAAGCAGGCCGTATTCGGGTATCGGGTGGCGCGGGGCCCACCTTTTTCGATGGACCTCAAATCTGTTGAGTTAATAATAACAACGCATTTGTGCTAATATTAGGAGAATGTGAAGATTGGAGGGAGATGTGCTTTTGTGGTAAATCAAACTAACAACATGTAAAGCGTATTAATTTATTGCGCGCGCGCTCATTTTGTAGAAATAAAAGAAGAGCAAAAATGTTGAGGAATAAAACTAATCAATGCGGGAGTGTAGGAGCAGAGCTTCCAATATTTTTACTAATATTGTTTTAAAAACGCCTGAAATTGTTAAAAATAGGAGCTTTAAAGCGCCCCTTCAATACTGCCCTGCGTCTAAGTTAAATCTCAATTGGTATTGCATGTTTTGTTTTGCTTACGAAAGTCATTGCTGTACAAAAAACTGCAATACCTGTACATAAAAAAACATTCGAATTTTCATTCAATTAAAGTAAGGTTGATAAGCTTTTTCCGCCTTAAAGGTTGTTGCTTCCGAAAAAGCTCGCTCCCACTTGTTTTGAACGTTGTCTGAGCTAATGTAAACAAAAGATACGGTGCAAGACTCTCGAGACCCTTTTTTTTGGTATTTATTTGATTTTAGCTCGAAATCAGGGCTCTATACTACTAAACGCTTTTCTTCATTATCACCTGATTTCCCCTAATTTGTCACTAGACGTCGTTTTGTTCACCCTTTAGTTCCAATCCTTAAAAAATGCACTAACTTCTGTGTTGCTAGAACTGCTTGCTGACAATCTACTTGATTGGTAACTTTTAACTTTTATTCATAGTAGCAAGAAAAATCTGTAGCTTTGCTGCACTTGCTGAGAGATGCCCTCCAGTTGAATTTGCGGTAGCAGAATAGTGTTGCTTGAGTGTACACTTTGCTATTATTACTTTTTCTTCAAAGTTAGACTGTTGTTGCATAAATGGCTCATTCATTAATCGAAAAATTTCCCGTTTATGCAGCAGATTTGCCAAAAAAATTCTTTGACGGTTGAACAGCATCGTTTTAATGAGCATTTTTTTGGCCAATGACATTTTTTGGTCGTGACTGCAGCACTTACTTTTCGGATATGATTCGGTTAAATGTCAAGTAACTGACACTATTTCAAGCACTGGTCCTCCTAAATAAGGAAGGAGCTAATTTCCGGCTTACAGTAGCTTTCTCGTATAGCAAACAACAAGGTTTTGCCAAATGTATTTTAACCAGTAATCACAATTTGGTGTTCACGATGTTGTTGAAAAATACCCCTGATGAAAACCATGGTTTTGCCACAGCTTCGTATTGCTGTATGGCGTGGACGCAAGTATCTCAATTTATCGAAGTAACATCTGCACCAAATTCAATAAGATCCAATTTATTTCCAATTTAACCAGGTTTTACAAAATGTACCGAATTTGAGCTAAGTCTAAAACTAAAGATGATAAATATTTTCAAAAGTGACTTAAAGTGGACTTCATGCAAAAAATTGACTTTGAGTTTTCTATGTTAATAATAGCGAAAAAAATAGGGACAGAATGCAAATGTTGTACTTTGTTTTGTTTATTCAATTATATTGTTACAATCAAGCATGGCAGTACAGTACGGTACGCCTCAATTTTTACTAAAAAGTACTGTACTCGCTTTTTATGAAGGTACGGTACTTTGGTGCGCTGTTTGAATGTGCGACGTGCGTACTAAACGTACTAACGTACCGTATTCTTTGGAGGCGTCATATGTGTTGAACAGTTCCAACCTTGGCAAAACTGAATTCATGAATCTTCTCAAGTACGGTTCGACGAAAAGTGCATAGGCGTAGCCGGGGGGGAGGGGGCAAGGCCAATTGAAGTGACACCAATGATAAAAATGTGATAAAAACGTCTATTCTGTTTCTTCAGTTTTACGCTCTTTTAGAATCTTCGCGTGCAACAGACCAGCAGTACACATCTATAATAGTATTTAATAATATTAACGACCAGGGGGCCCGGGCCCCCTCAATTCAATTTTTGGCGACCAATTTAAATGTATAACACCGGTGAAATTAAGGTTTTTTGTCCTAAAAGTGGCAACTCAGGCCCTCATCAAACGTTTTTTTATGAACATACTGTAATACAAAAACCAGGGCCGCATTTACCAAATGGCACAGTGCCAGCGGCACCACGCAGGGTAAATCCGGCCCGAGCAACAGCATGCTGGTAATTAGGTCTAACCATCTATTATGCCATTTTGCAATAACAATTCTCCTCCATCTCGCCAGTTTTTACGCGAGAAAATGTTTTTGAGAAAAAAATAGCTAAAGAAAAATATTCATTGAACAAATTACCGAATTTGAATATAGGGGTATGGGCCTCCAGGTTGTACATATACTCCTATAACTGGTTATTTTCATGACAAAACAAAAGTCTCTAAAGAAAATCTTCGAGTGGATTATGATTTACTACTAAAACATTGCAGGAGGCAAGTGCCTTACTTTCCCCTATCTGGGCCAAATCACATACAAGATTTATCACTAAAATGCTAGATCTTAAACGTGCTTTGGACTTAAATTGCAAGTAAAAGGAGGATTGAACAAATTAATTGTTTAATTGACTTTCAAATGTTAAAAATCTAGTTCTTTCAATAGGCTCTAAGCAGGTGCGAAATGTGATCCAATGGCATTAAAATAGCTTTTTCGTCCAAAAAATTACAAAAAATTGCCCAGCGACTGGAGGCTCTACCCTTAAATCCCAGTCTGTAATACGTTTGAGTTACACTAGTTTACTCGACACGTTTCCTAATTTAGACATTTGCACTTTTCAACTTTTGGTTCAAGCTTTCTTTACTAAAATTCCGGTGAAGTGCCAACACACAGGCCACGGCTTCTGATCTTCCATTCTACAATATCTCTGCCCCACAAAAAGTTCCTCTTTCGAAAATTTCTGATGACATCATTGCATGTGATTTGCCCCCCCCCAATCAAAAATCCTGGTTACGCCTATGTGCATGGTTACGGTACGGATGCAAAATTTGTTCAGATTCGTTCGCACGGTATACGGTAAATTTCTGAAGTACGCCTTGTTCAAATTTTAAACGTACCATGCCGTACAGCTATCCTTGGCTACAATACTGCTTTTGTCGTACTTCAACACTTCCCAGTTAAATAAAATATTAGGTTAGCTGCGATACTAACTAACACGCACTGCAAATCACAATTACCAAGACTACGCTAAACTAAATAACATTTGTGAACTGGTGCTTGCGGCCAATCAACGTCATGCTCCGCGGATGGTATTTTTTGCAAATTCTACGAAAGCGTGGCCAAGAGGGTATAAAAGACATTGTTTTTACGACGATCCTAATCGCAAGATCTGGGTTCAACACGCACCCTGGTCACGTTGTTACGTCCTTGATTAAAACGCTTTACGATGATTATCTCTGCTTGGTAACAGCTGATTCACTGGACTTGTGTTCAAAAATTTGAATAAATCCAAAAAAATATTTGATTACTGAAAACTTCTACGTAGCAGGAGCGAATTTTCCAAACACAAAGTAGTTATCTGAATGAAAAGTGTGCGGATCATCCAACAATGAACGTCTGGCGCTGTTCGGCGACAGGAGAATAAATATGTAACAAATAAGCAACTAACAAAGAAAAAAGAATTAATGTAAAGTACTGTAAGTTTCACGCTTTCATACGACATAAGTTAAGTGTTACGAATTAAGAATCAGTCAACCCGATTTTCATCCGTTTTGAACGCACCAAAATAAGCATCTTTTAAGTTTATCTAAACTCCAAATTTTTCGATAATTTAAAAAATGTACGAAACGTAGGTCATTGCAAAAACAAATTTGTATTATGAATTGCAGTGAAAACAACAACCACGTAACTAGCAAGATGGTTCTGCAAATTGAATTGTTCGCAAAAGGTGAAAATAGAAAGTGCAACTAATTAACAGTAGCGAGCTATCTACTGCGAGCGATTAGTAGTAGTTACAAAAGTTAGTTTTCACATGCTCTCTTACACGCACAATTTTTCAAAGCAAAAATGTTTTCTAACAAACATGTACAAAGTTTTTTGAAACGGGTGTGATGCTTACATATACTAGTATATAAGATGAGCTCGTGATCTCTTAATACTTATAATACATTCTAAATTGAAAGCTGCGATGCTGGACCATCAGACATGTTAAAAATCAGTTTCAGCAAGAATTGACGGTACCTTTATTCCAAAAAGATGTAACCAAACATATCAAAATCTGTTTTATACGCTTCATATAAATTCATTAGTGTTTCAGATTTTAGATTTTTGAAAACTTGCAAAACCTCTTCATGGCTTGTAGTACTGGAACCGTTTCTTCCATATCCTGAAGGGAACTTTAATTTTTTCGGAGCTCCAATCAATTTCAACAGGTACCTGGCATCCTCTTCAACTGTCTCAAGATGGATGATGACGTCATACTTCACGTGACAAGGCTGGCACACTCTAAAGTAAGTCGACCAATGGTTCTCCTCGAGGCCATACATCGTGCTGTGCTTTCTGCTGGATATATAAGTGATAAATTCTTCAAACGTTGCGAGATGCTGACGGTCGTTTTGGTTTTTTGATTGCACCGTATGAATATGCATTGAGGTTTTAGCAAAATGTGGAAGGGCTCCATTATTCTGCCACGCCAGTTTATCATGATAAGCGGAGTAGAGTCTATCCAGTGGATTGCGAACGACTATCATTTTGAGAAAATGGTCCGTGTTGGGGGGAATCCCTGCTGTTTCAAATCGATAATGGCTTGAAACAAACGCATGGATATTGTGCTCGATTTTGTTTATATCTTTGACGTCATCATTTAATGCCATAAGCACTTTCTTCCAGTTGGTACAACCTGCTTTGGGAATGAAACAGTACGTGAGGTTATAGGATTTCAAAAGGGCGTATTTCACTTTCTGCGGGGGTAGATCTAACCAGTTCAATCGCTTGCAACCTTTTTCAAGCATTTCCCTTCGTTTCTCCATCCGATCTGCCAAAATTCTCATAAAATCTTGTTCCTCCTTTTCTTCAGTGCCAATTTTCTGTTTTTGAATGTTCAAAATAACCTTTTTGCTTGAGCTGGGACTTGATCTACCTTCCCAAAACATAGATTGGTTTATACCATAATTGAAGTGCAATTCGGAAAAATAGTAACTTTTCTCCAAAGATTCTTTACTAATTTCCAATACTAACAAAAGTAATTGCCCTGCTGCGAAAAGAATTCCAACAGAAACTGAGCACAGTAACAGTTTTTTTCTACATTTTGAAAGCATTTTAGCGCGCAGAAGCTGGCATTGACATTGTGATCTTGTTTTTATCTATCTGCTACAACGGTGGGAAATTTGATTCAACAGGAAACATATTTACGTAGCTCGTACCGATTATATTTAGTAGCAGAAATTATTATTTAGAAAGTTTTTGCATTTGACAACAATTTTTGCTTTTACATCATCAGGTACAGATACTTGTTGATGGTTGAAGCGATGGTGGGGACGCTATATAAGTAAATAATAGATATAAACACACAGATAGCCAGCCAATTGAAGGCAGACGTTGACGAGCGCGGAACCGCATTGTAGGTGGAATATGGATATCAAAGATAAAAGTAGTTTTTTAAGAAATCACAGTATTTAGCAGGTAAAACGAAACATTATTTGTTTTGTACGTGACTTACAGTGGTCGTTCATGATTTGCATTATCTTCATTGCATTTGATTTACCGTTGTTAACAATATGCGAGCAATTCAAAAATATTTTTTGATAGCTTTTCCTTGAAAGAAATTTTTTGGAATCGTTCAAAATTACGAACGATTAATTATCCTTTTAAAAGGTCGCAATGATTCATCATTTTAAAATGATGCTGTCTTCAAAAACAGCAAAATTAAATTAATGACTTAATTGCAAAAGCAGCATTTCTTTTTTTTCAGCAAGATATTAAAGAGCTAGTAAACAATACATCCACATTTACTTGGTGCGCGATATAAAGCCAATAGAATGCCGCGCTTGTGCTTGCAGTTATTGAATTACCTGTATAAACTTTCTGTTAGAAAACAGAAAAAATTAAACGATAACTAATTGATGAATTTGAGATCAGAGAGTCAGAAGTTGGTCAACTTTTCAACCAAATCAGCGTCAGAAGAGTTTTTGACAAAAAAGATCAAATGTCTTGATTTAGATAAATTTAAAACGATTGTTGCTGCACTGTTATTACATTGCCAAAACTTTTTGATTAACGTTTTTTATAGTCAGGCAGTTTTTGCTATAGTACTGTGGTCAGTTTTGAGCAGCAATAAAAAAGTGCTAAATCATAATTTAGTTGCAAGTAAATCGCTTTAAATCTTTAATAATGTAAAGTTAACAAATCCAGAAAATTTATGACAAATCCGTTGGAGCGAAATGCAGTTAAAAACTTGCAGTTTATCGAAATTCCTATTCTACAGTATTTCGCACTTTGCAATATTTTGTATGCAGAAAGTTTAAAATTTTCGCAATGAAAATTGAAGAAATACTTTTAAGTGATAAAATCAGAATGAACAGAAAAGCAGGTGGAGGTTTCAAACTCCCGAATCGGTCTTGGTGCAAACGAGTTTTGGTTGTGGTTTTCGGAGCGTTAATGTGCGTTGGTTCATATTTGTACGGCCACGAATCAAATATTCAAGCAATGAAAAAGTAAGCTGCACTTTGTGGGTGAATTTTAAACAAAACGAATTAGCTCCTATAACTAACACGGAAGCATTCTACTCTACAATACGCAGTAATTGTATGGCTTGGAGTTATTGCATATCGCAGCATAGTGTAACATAGAGCTGAGGCAAAAACAAATAACCTCATATTGAACGGGTCCCAAGATCTCACGACTTTCGAGACTAAATGCAGTATTCAACAGCACAAATCTTAAAGCAAATTAGATTGGTATTCGATTAGACCGGCCCGAGATTTGAAGCTCGGACCTCCCGCTTCAGTGATGAACGCGTTACCGCTCAACCAACAGATGGGTCTCTTGCTAAATTCAAATGGGTATTTTCTCGTTTTTCTATCACGATATACGTGCTGCTTTGTTTTAGTTTGGAAGATAAACTCAGCTCCATCGAAAGCTCCTTCCATGATATTCACCGGGCGAAGCGAGATGCAATTGAAGGGAATACAATGAACCACAACATAAATAAAAGAGGAGCAGTTGATCAAGAACAGGAGGTATAATCAAATCTTGTAATGCTGTTTAAATAAAACAAGTTTACGGAAGTTATATCAATAAAGCTTGACATCTGGGAAATACTCTTGGTTTAAACATTGCTTTTGTGGCAATCTAATCTGTTATTTTTGACTACTCAAAATATGAAAATTGAATAAGCTGGCCTTTCAATTGAATGATAAAAGCCTGTAATGCCCTTGTTAACATTCTACGACAGATGTTTTGGTGAGATTCTAGAGCCATCATTAATGTAGTTTGTAATTTGTAACTTACTTGTTACTAGTTGACTCTGCATTGTACGTCATACTTAAATTGTTAAAATTCATTTTGTGGAAACACTGAGATGAATAATGAGTTTAAATAAAAAGACAGAAGTCATTGCGCTTGTAAATATACAGCAAATCTTTTGGTAAAATCTTAAAATGTGTAACTGATTAGTTTACAATATTCACCGTGAGAATTGGCATTGATGTTTTATTGAAGTTGAATAATACGTAGTAGGATCCGTCTCCATGTTCCCACGCTGCTGCTTTGTTGTGCATTTGTTGATACCGGTACTTTTTCAACACGGTCACTTTATTCTTTCTGGCATACATTATTTGAACTTTTTGTTTTACAGGTTATAACGCATGTACGAGGTAAGCTAGTTTATTGTTTTGATATTGAGGTTTAACGATACGAGTTTCATAATTTGGTTTTAATTTCATTAATTTAGCATCATACTCCAGTACACGTCAAAAATGAAAAAATTTAAAACCCTACAGTCTCTTTCACCCGTATTCAGGATCGTCATGGATAATCGCTATGGCCTACGCTGTCGAGTACTTTTTTGAGTCGATTAAATTTAAACTCCACTCATCATAACATCATGCATCTACATATGTGGAAAACAATCTTCAGCAATTTTATTTAAAACGATTATTTTGTTTAGACAACAAATTTTATTAATACAATCATGAATAATTCATATTTTGCAGTAACTTTTAAATTTTTTATCAAAAGCGTGCAGTCAACTTGTGAGACAAAATAAGTCAAGGCCATCACCGTTATAAATTCTTAGCTGCTTTCTTAATTAGTATACTATAATGTGTCTACATGCTATCTCATCGAACCAAACACTGCGCCGCTGTTGCAACACAATTGCATAACAGTCAATGTAATAATAGTCACAAACTCACATTCCTTCTCAATTTCCAGAGCAATTTGTGGTGTTTGTCTTTAGGTCTATCTGGCGGTGCTGTGTACACTAGATGGGGTCGAAGAGACTGCCCGGTTGACGCATCGGGGACCAGTCTTATATACGAAGGTAAGCCTTTGACCAAAGTTTATTTTACAGAAAAGCAATAATACGCAATAATGGAAAATACGCTATAAATTTATTTATTTACCTGGACGCTAAAAAATACGCTGTTTATGTTTTGTTTACGGAACAGCAAAATGACCTGTTGGTTTTGGAGTAAGCTACCCCCGACCTGTCGCACACGGTGGAGTTTATACTCATATCTTATTTACGCTCAAAGTTTTGAAGATCTTGTTTTGAGCTTCTTGAGATTCCCAATGCTTATAAAATATTAAAGCGACCCAAATGCCTATCACTGTTTTTATTTTAAGCCCTCTTTCGTTTGGATTTATGCAGTAAGTAAAAATAAGTTAATACAATTCTCTTGGCCTCTGTATTCCAAAGAAACATAAATCCCGATGTTGCCGATTGTTTTGTTCAAATTTGTGCCAGTTCAGTGCAGCTCAACTGCGTACTTGGAAGTTTTGACCTAGTTCTCATATTTCAGGTTTTGAGTTTTGAAGTTTAGGTTTTAATTGTCTATATCGTCACTTTTTAGTATAGATTAACTCCTGATGATCCCATTCATTGGTGAAACAAACTGCTAGGTTTTAGAGGCTTTTAATGTTTTAGTGCTGCGGTAATCTGCTGTAAGTCTCGTTTGGTTGTTTGCTGTAAGTCTCATAAGTTCAGAAACTCTCTTTCTCCACGGTTTTCCAATCTCCACGACTCCCTTTTCATCGTATTTTTAGGACAAAACTTTTTTTACCCATTAAATATTTTTCATATAGGCCTAAAGTAAAAATACCTAGCCATGAGTCGGACATAGAAAAGCAGGAAATTATTTTATTGATAGCTCATAACAACTAATAAGCCCAAACTTTTTGGCGTTGTAATTGACGAGAAAAGGTATGAATAAACGACATTGTACAGGTACTGTATTTCGAAAGCTAAAAGAGACTTAAATAAAAATTTAAAGTGCAAGTAAAATTTCGACAAATAATTTTGATCTTTCATGTTGAACAGTTGAACTGATTGAAGCCGTTCTTGAGTTCTTATTTCTAAAACGCCAAACTACCAAAATTCTAGTTGTATTCGTTTTTTTCTATTTTTTTTTGGATAGGAGTTTCAATTACATTTGCCCAACTTGAGCTCAAAGATTTTTGATATTTTTTCTTTGGCCCCGTACAAGTTCTATTTCGTGAAAGCTGATTACAAAGCAAGAAGTTTATTTTAAGCCGACAAACTAGCAAAAACACGGAATAATTTTTAAACAATAGCAACGGCACCAAGAGTTGAACAGGCAACTTTTAAGGTAAAAACTGATGCATTGCAGGAGTTGCTGCAGGAGCACATTACACTCATTCGGGTGGAGGAGCAAATGTCCTGTGCGCCGATCTGAATGTCTCCTATACAACGGGCCGCTTTGTGGACGCCAACCAAGGTGATGCATCGCTTATGTAAAATGCTGGAAAGAACAATACATAAAGTATTATTTTGTGAAATGTACAATGGTGAACTATGCAGCTATTACTACTAGCATGTTTTAAGGATAGAAAGTGGAAAATTTCAGTCAAAAATCTATGTTCAAAAAACAATCTAGGACAGCTGAAGCTGTTGACTTTTCTTGACTTTTTGTTTGTAAGCTTGTCCACTGTTCAGTACTTCTTGAAAATCCACTCGTGTTTTATTTTCCTCCACTGTATTACTGTAGTTTTTCTTTTGTGCTTTCAATTTTGTTTTTAGCTTGCATACAATCGCATTATGATCCAATCTACTGTCTGAGCTCGGACGAACTTTTGCAATTGTTATTTCATTTTTTAACCCTATTTTATTCTGGGTATTTGACCGACTCATTTTATACTGGGGATGGGGTTAAAAGTGCCCCTTCCCCCTCATCTTAACTCCTGAATCAAAAATCATGAAAACACCAAATATGGCATGAGGCTTTGTGTTCAACAAAATGTTTTCGAAAAATTGGTTTTGAGGTGATGACGTCGAGATTGTGACGTCACGGCCACGTTTTTGGAAAATAACTTCATTTTTACGATGACATCTCAGGCGGTTCAAATTTTGTGCATAGGTTTGTTTTTCGGAATCGATTATCGTCCTTTATTCCTCGTCAGTATAGCTAGGACTACAGGTATGAACGTGAGCGTAGAAAGGCAAGGAATCGCAAATTAACCAGCTGATGACACAAATTTTTTTCCCCCAAAATATAAAGTAATCATAATATTACAAGAGATACTGAATCATAAAAGGCTCAAGTCAAGTTAGTTACGTCACAAAAACGCTTTCTGACGTCATGTAGGTTCAGTACTGGCCAAATATGCTCAGATTTTGGAAAGAAACTTCAAAAAATCTCAAAAATTGGGCAACTTTCCGCTACCTTAGCACTTTGAAATTTTCAGAAATAATTTGCATGAAATTTTAACTCAAATTCCAGTTGATTTGTAATAAAAATCTTTTTCTCTGCAAGGATTTACCACAAAAAACTAAGAGGGGGCAAAAATATCACCCCCCTTGCAAAAAAAGGGTTAACCATTTACTCATGATTAATTTGAGTATTTACGTTTTTAAGCAGAGACATACGCTTGCGCTTAAAGAGGTATTTTGTAAACTGGCAATTTCTTGTTGAATAAGCCACGCGATGTTCTATGGTCAAACATTGTGTTTTTGCACAACCATCCTTTTTGTGATGTTACGAAAGTTTGAAACGCAAACGTGGAGGATATGGGGCTTAAAGTTAAAGCTAAAATTGTTTGTAGTAAATATGTTTCATGTTAAATGATGTGCTGAGGAAACTGGTGTAACTAAGCGTATCCATAGACAGAGCCTTCGATCTGCCGCCAGGCGCCGGAGGCCGCTGGGTAAGTTTTGTGAGCTTTTGAAAAAAGCTTTTTAACGCTATCTAGAACGCATTTCGCACATTTCTAGAGCAATTTGAAAGAACTAAATAGTTAAAATCAGAAGTTATTGGCTAGAATTAAATCGCCTAGCCCCCCTTACTCCCAAGTGAAGTCCTAAACACGTTAAAACGCTTTTATTTTGGGGTTAAGTTTTCTAAGCGAATTGGCTAGTGGGGGAAGAGGCCCCTCTAGCCCTTTAATCCTGGTCACCATCACGTCTTGTCATACCAAAACTTCATCCATCAAACGGCTTTGAGGTTTGCTTCTTTTACGTCAGAATTGCTGGAGGAGTGTGGTCCTAGTTGACACTCCTAAAGGATGTGCTTAATTGTTTGTAATTTGTATCACGGGCAGTAGCTGGTAGTGCCAAGTTCTCCGTTGTGACGATTGTCTTTTGTTTTCCCTGACTTCACTTCACCCGTGCTCGATTAAGAGCAACCCATTCTTTCCTAGTCAGTGTCATATTTCTGCTAAGAATTTAGTTCGAAGAAGTCAGCTTGACATGAAGGGGTTTCATCTTCTGCTGCAAAACTTTTGCGGGAATTTAATCTTTTCCTTTCTTGCTGCCAGCCAAACAATCGATGTTTGGAATGGTATTATGATCCGGTCCATGTTGCGACACACATGATGTCTACTTCATAGTTCATGCGGATTTTGTATTCTAATAATTGATGTGAAATATCGGTACAATAATACCAAATTTAATCAAGACCAAAAAAAAAATTGTTAATTTGACTGAATTCTGTTTTCAACAATTAAAGTGATTTTAATTTCACCAACAAAATTGCAAAAGTACAGTAAAGTTTAGAAGAACAAAAAATAAATAAATTTAAAAAAGCGACGAAAGTAAAGTTAAACATTAATCATAAGCGCGCATATATTATTAATTCAGAATCAGTTTGATGGTAATAATAAAAAGGTCACCTATAACTCAAAGAGATCTTTCAAGTCAAGTTTTTCACTGTTGACCAAAATGTTGAAAAAATCTTAAAATCCTATGCATTCTCACCAAATTTGAGCTTTCTACATCTTGTCGTTTTCAAGATAATGCGATTCAAAGATACTGTAACAATTTTCTCTTGCTTCAGCGCTGCTATTTTGGCGGTATTGTGAAAGAAGATTGACTTTTGGAAAGTTGGCTTGAATTTACTTAAGAAGCAGCTAATTTACAATTCTGGACTTTTACTTGATTTTGACAACAACACTGCCGAAAACACTTACTTAGAGTTACAAACATCTTTGAACAATTTGTGTGTAATTGGCAACCCTGGCGAAATTTTTAAAGGGAAAAAGACTCTCGCAGGGAAAGTTAAATTGTTATATCTTGGGAACGAAACATCATATAGAAAGCTCAAAGTTGGTGCAGTTAGTCTACAAAGTTGCTTGGAAGACGCGCCGTTTTTCCCTTGTTAATCACCTTTTTGTTGCACGTTTGATTCTAGCACCGTGGTTAAAATCATTTTTATTTTTGAGCAGTAGCGTCAAAGAGGTTCATTTTTTGCTGTTAATTTTTGTCTTTTAGCTTTAAGTGTTTTCTGCCAGCCGGGAAATTTTCGATAAATTTTTACTGGGCTGGTCTTTTTTATTTGCTTTCTTTTAATACAAGTTTGGCTTGGAATCTCTTTTTTTAGCCCCTTGAGCGCAAGAACCAGACTGAAAAGACCGAAGCATTTTGCCCAGGACACAGACATATCAATCTATAACAACAAGCACTATATGATGTTAATAATGCAATGTTGGCGCAACATCTTCCATTTTGGCGGAAAATATTGACGTGTATTTATCATAACATATTAAAAACACTACGATGTTTTTGAAGTAAAATATCTTTGGGTCGAAAAGGAATAATTTAGCACAAATGTGACCTAATAATTTTGCACTTATTTTAGAAACCCCGTTGGTTATGCCTGTAGTTGCCTAAACTGTGTCCTCTTTCAATAGTGATGAACCGCTTGTAAATGTCAATCAGCGGCACAACACCTCTCACACAATATCGATGTTGTTATTTTTCGCTTCATTGTTCAGGTTCCTCCTACCTTTACGGTCTCGAATACAGAGATGCGGTTTGGACTCACTCCCTGTTTGACATGAGCGATATCGAAGGAGGAACTTTCAGCTTGTTCGACGTTCCTTGCACGGTTTGCTTTGCACACGGACGCTACACCAATGTAATGGTTTTTTGTAATGCTTTGATGAAAAAATGTACCAAAGGAAGCAAAGCGAAAAGAAGCGATAGTGTGCTTAAGAAAAAATAAATAAATAAATAAAACAAAAAAACACATGTTTGATAGATGATTGTAATAAATAATTGGAGTAATTTTTTTACAAGGAGCGTATTTTATACTTTTATCGATGAAAAATTTTTTGAGTTTTTCATTGAATTTTGTTTGTTTTATTGCTTATATTGATGAAAAAGGACAAAAAAAAATTGATCAAAAATATTTTTCGAGAGCTGCAAATAAACAGCTGATTACGGACTATGTATTTTCCAAATACCAAATAAACAGTTTTAGTTTTCAAAACAAAAAAAAGAAAATTTTTCACACAATCGCTCATTCTATTAGCGTACAGAATAAGTACGTTCAGACAAAAAATCAACGACTTTAAGACTGAACGATGGTCTTGTACTTTCAGTTGATGATCCCAGGCCGCGATTCATGTCCGAATGGGTGGACCAAAGAATATTCCGGCTACATTCTTTCATCTGCTCATAGTCACAAGCATTCAACTGACTATCTTTGTGTGGACGAAAAACCTCAAGTTGTGCCCGGGTCAGATGGCGATCAAGGAGGAGGCTTGTTGTATATTGTCGAGACCCAATGTCCCTCTCTACAATGTGGCCCTTACGTGGCTGGACGAGAATTGAGATGCGTCGTTTGCACAATATAAACCTACTTTTTGCTTAGTTTCGTTATCGACTTAATTCAGTGAAGTGAATTTATACCAAATCTTTCTCCATAAAGTACTTTCACTTTCTAATCTTTTTCGACTTACGTTACACACCTACGCCGAACACGGAGACAATGGAAGCGCTAACCCCTGAGATATTTATGCAATTGATTCTACACCTGTGGCTATTTTTTGATTCTGTTCATGGTTGATTTGTCTGGGTTTCACAAAGTGTTCACGAACGTGGGGATAGAACGAATATTCCAAATTATTACCATAATACCAAACTAGCTTATTTAGTTAAAATTAAAAATTGTTTATCTATCAAAAAATAAATGAATTGACTTTTGATTATCAAAACCGGCCAGTTGGTCGAGCGGTAACGCGTTCGTCTCTGGAGCGGGAGGTCTGAGGTTCAAATCTCGGGCCGGTCAAATCGGACACAGTGTTGCCAACGGCTCGCCACCGCTGCGACATTTCTTCGAAAGGAGCTGTGTTGCCCGGGCGCAATGACGCGGAGATGGGCCCCGCCAACTCGTTACACGCTTCGGCGTAATCCAGCGAGTATAATGAAAGATTTGATTTGATTTGATTTGAAAACTTGTGCATTATCAAATATGTGTGCATCAATTGTACCGGTAATATGCATCATGATCATCTTGTATTGAATCAAACCATATCAAACATATAGTTAATGAAAAATTACTTCTGAACATTGCGGTTTATCATTAAATACATCTTTATTGCACTGTTATTAAAAGGCAATGATTACGCTAGTTTTTCGACAAAAGTACCGTTTTGAAGGCACTCACCATTTACCAAACTTTACGCTAGTCGTTTTTGTTTACACTCTCTATTTTAATTGGCGGTAACTTTGTGGCGTGCAAAACCCCATGACAATAATATTAATAGCACCGACAATTTTATAGTCGTAAAGTATACCCTATTCAAATAGTAAGTATAGGGCGAATTTGCTTGATCGGAAACTCAATGAACGACTAACGCATGGGCGAAATATCAACTAATTCTATAGTCTATACTCTATACTCCAAATCCACTCAGTTCGAGGTCGTTCTACAGTACTATAGGCGTAGCCAGGATTATTGATTGGGGGGGGGGAGGGGGGCAAACCACAAATCACATGCAATGATGTCATCAAAAATTTTTAAAAAAGGAACTTTTTGTGGGGCAAAGGTATCGTAGAATGGAAGATCAGAAGCCGTAGCCTTTTGGCACTTAACCAGGAATTTGGTGAAGGGAGAGGGCGAGAACTAATAGTAAAAAACTACAACTGTCTAACTTAGGGGACGTGTTGAGTAAGCTAGTGTTCTCAAACGTATCACAGGCAGGGGTCTGGGGCAAAGCCCCCAGCCGCTGGGCGATTTTTGTAAGATTTTGGAAAAAAAAGCTCTTTGAATCTCGTTGAATTACATTTTGCATGTTGTGGGGTATCATAAGGGACTGTGCTCCGATTGCGGTTAACCGGCTTGACTGCGCAGCTTGAGTGTTGCTACGATCTGTTGATTTAAGAAGCCATCGGTTAGAATTATCTTTCGTTTGTGGTTACTTCCATGCTAGTTTTCACATCGCCACTGGATGAAGCAGGAACTGCGACATTGTGTTCACAGCCATTTGAAAGAACTAGATTTTTAACATTTGAAAGCCAATCAAAAAAATTGTATTGTTCCATCCTCCTTTTACTTGCAATTAAATTTCAAAGCACGTTTAAAATCTTGCATTATGGTGTATAATTTTAATTGTAAGTGATTTGGTCCATGTAGGGGAAGTAAAGGCACATTGCTTCCTGCAATATTTTAACAGTAAATAATAATCCACTCGAAGATTTTCCTTAGAGATCAGTAGCGTAGCCAGGGGGGGGGGCGGGGGGGGCAACAGCCCCCCCATTGGCTTGTGAAGTATGCAAAATCGCAACTTTTTGGTGGTTTTGAGGTCGATTTTTAGTGAAAAATTGAAAATAGCCCCCCCCATAGGAAAACAGCCCCCCTCAAACGTTTGGATTTCCGAGTTGGGCCGAACAATCAGTCTCAAAATCGGCGAAGACCTTTTTTTCTTTTTTTTTTGGAGACCACCTAATTTTGGGCGAAAAAAAGCTTTGAATTTGAGATTTCGGCCGAAAATTTAGTCCCAAAATCGGCGAAGACCTTTTTTCTTTTTTTTTTTTTTTTTGGAGACCACCTGATTTTGGGCGAAAGAAACCTTTGAATTTCCGAGGTTTCCGAGAAATTTCGTCTCAATTTTCGTGCAAACCGTGTGAAACTGATCAAGGGCAATGAAAATTCGGGTCAAGGTCTCTTTCAAAATAGCCACTTCTCACTCTTTCAAAATAGCCCCCCCCTTTTCCAAATCCTGGGTACGCGCCTGTTAGAGATTTTTGTTTTGTCATGAAGTTAACCAGTTATAGGAGTACATGTACGGCTAGGGGGCCCAGGCCCCCTCAATTGAAATTCAATAATTTGTTCAATGAGCATTTCCCCTAGCTATTTTTTTAACGTATTTTGTGCGTAAAAACTGGCAAGGTAGAGGTGAATCGTTATTGAAAAATGGTGAAATAGATGGTTACGCTTCGTTACGCATGTTTTTCAGTTACACATGTTACACATGCAATAGACGGTTACACATGTTTTTCCCAGGCCGGATTTAATTGCGCGGGGCTACTGGCACTTAGGGAATTTTTGCAACACCTTCCTGCTAAATATAAGGGAAGACCAAGAAAAGTCCTACTATCTGAAGGCGGGGCCCTGGCACTGAGCCACATAGCAAATACAGCGCTGGTTATCGCGTTACGTTTATAAAAAGTTTAAATGAGGGCCTGAGGTAGCAACTTTTAGAACAAAAACACTTAATTTAACCTGGGTTATACGTTTAAATTGGTTGGAAAAAATTGAATTAAGGGGATGCGCCGGGAACCCTTGTCTTCAATATTATTTATTGTTAATTACTGTTGTACGCGTGTACTGCTGTAGGCCTACGCAAAGATGCTAAAAGAAACTGAAAATGAGGAAACAAGGCTTTTTTGTCAAATTTTTGTCGTTGGTGGCATTTTGATTGAGGGGGCCCTGGCCCCCTGAGCTCCTCCCTGGCTACGCCTTTGATTTTGAGATAAGATCGCTCTCTTGAGCTCTTTCATGAAAAAAAAACAAACATTTAAAGCAAAATTAAAATATCTTTTTTGAAGGACTTGAGTCAAGTCAATCTACAGTTTTTTGAAACGTCCAAGAATTGCATGACATTATTATGCGTGGACAGGTGGTCATCATTTTTTTTACATACTTTTGTACGCGTAAATCCTAAATAAAAGAAATTGCAATTCCGGACAAGGACAACATATTGCCTGTGCTCTCATTATATTTTTCAGTGGAAGTATTTTCATTGGGGGCTTTGCATTATCGCCTGTAGTATAGCATTAAGTTCATAATAACGTTAAACGAGGGCCTGGGGTTGCAACTTTCAACACAAACCAGGAAACCAGGACAAAACTTTTAGATTTCTCACAGGTTTTGCATACAAATTGTTAAAAATTTAAATTAGGGGCCCTTTGATCGTCAGTCAGGGGCCCTGGGGCTCCCTAGTTGTCTGTTAGAGGCCTCGGGGCCTCCTGGTTGTTGGTTAGGGGTCATCTGGTTGTTAATTAGGGGCTCTGGGTTCCCCTGGTTGTCAAATAGAGGCCCCGGAGCTCTCTGGTTATCGGTTAGGGGCCCCATGGTCATTAGGTAGGGGTCTCCGGGGCCCCCTAGTTGTTGGTTAGGAGCCCCTATGCCCCTTAGTGATTAGTTAGGGGCCCCGGGGCTTCCTCGTTGACATTAATTTTATTGTTAATTACTGTTGTGTGCGTAATTACTGAAAAAAATGCAAGTAAACATCGCCAAGCTATGTTGTCATAACTTTTTATTATTGGTGGTATTTTAATTGGGGGTGGGCCCCCTGGCTACGCTTATACATTCTACAGAATTTTTGATAAAAGCTTGTCTAGTAAACTTATCCCTGCGGGGTTCTGCTTATCTTGCCAAATCATCAAAGTAGACAAGATTTTCATTTCATGGGGACGGGAGAATATATACCCAAAGACCCTAGCTTCACTTAAATTTCAAATAATTTGGCAGTGTCAATGTGTTGCACTTGCTATATATTTTTAATTTCCGTACCCAGTTTGCGAATTTTTGCACCTATTGCGACTTGTTTAAAAGTTTTTTTGAAAGATTATTTTCAAAAAAATTTCAAATATTTTAAAAACAAAAATAAACCAAATTACTTTTTGAAATACGGTCCTGGATCGACTTTCTAATAAAATGTATTTTCTTTACAAAATCTTCGAAAAAATCCCCCCAAAATTTAAAATATTATTTTAGTCACGCTTCAGTGCTGCAATATGTTGTCAAGGATTTGAGAAGCTAATTATGCCTTCAATTTCTATTTTTTAGATTCAGCTGTAGCCTATGCAACGGAATGAATTGTACTGTGTCGTATTGCGTGCTATGCTAGTCGGTAGTCGGCAAACACTATTAAGTAATAAGTTAAAATGTTATGTTTCGTTCAAAAAGTCACCTCTCCAAGTTTCAGGAAGTCGGTAACATGTTGGAAGTTTTTGAAATCATTAGGCTACTTAGGGACTACCAGACTATACCGTAGCTTAACACTACCAATATATCATATAACAGTTACCGATAACTTAGTAGTAGGCTAATTCAATTCAATTCAATTTATTGCGACAGCAAAAGACTGTTCAGTCATCAAAGTCAACTGTCAAAAATTTGCGAGTTAACGTCATTACCATTAACAATTGAAAGTAAAAGCAGAAATCAGACTATTTACAGCAAACATACAAACTTGTCAAGAAAATATGTACTTATTTTATGCTCAAAGTCTTGTCCCTGACAGGAACCTCCCTCCCCCCCCCAAATGATAAATATTTGTAGGCAGAAATTAATTTCCTTTTAAATTCTTTTTAATTCACTAACTATGGTACCGGTAGGTTATTACTGTACACTAAGAGTAACAAGTGACTTACTTATTTCTCCATAATGACTATAAACAATTGTAAAAGCCTTAGCATAGCTTATTCTACAAGTACCTTATAAGTTTAGTTGTACCGGTAGGCCTACCATCTTATTTTTATCTTGTATGGTAAATAGCAGCATATAAGCAAAAAAGCAATTAACTAAACCAAAGGATACTACAAAAGTAGTATTGGTATCCTTTGGTTCTTAAGTAGTATCCTGTGGTTTTAACCAGTAGTATGTAGTAGGTATCCTTTAACCAGTAATATCCTTTGGTTTTAACCTTTCAACTCAATTAGATATGTTGATCAGCAGCTTGCATATGCCTGTACACTGATGCATAGCCTTGGGTATCCAATCAATTCTGCATCAGGCATTGGTTAGCAAACATGGTTTTTTGTATTTTTTGTTAAATTATTAGTTAGAACTACAGTAGAGTTCTAAGTTTGACTAAAACCTGACGTTACAATTGTATACTGTGCAGTAATGTTTAAATTAGCAAACAGTAATTAAAAAAGGAGCATGGTAGGAAAATGTTTTTTGTCAGTTCTGCCTTGGAAAATCTCTAATTCTGAATTTAATGGAAATTTCATCTGCTTTTTTATTAATTTTGAATCAAGTCTTAACCAACTCGAATCCTTAGGCTACTTTAAAACTAACCCCAAATATAATTCCAATAATACAAATGCTGTTCTTGATTCTTAAAATACAAATGAAAATGCAAGGTAAAAAATTTTTCGTTTTTGGTATACTGGTGTAGGCCTACTCTTTTTTAAGTTAAAATTTTCCGGTGAAGTAGTCACTTCTTTGAAATTTATATATAAGGGGTTCAAGATAATATGAAAATGAATGATACCATACAAATTTAGAAACCCATAAACAATCTGTTTCACCCTTACTAGATTATCAGAGAAGAACTTCTAAACAACATATACAGGTATAAAAAACGGATTGATTTAGTTATACTTGAAACATACATTTGTTCTGGTTATTAACAAGATAATGCATCTGCCTGGCCTTGAAACTTTATTAACTTAAACAATGACTAAAGGCAAAACAAATAGGGTATTTAAAGTTGGGCCAATTGTATTGGACTAGATTGGAGTTGACCACTGTACATTTTTTTCCCAGCCATTCCAAAGATATTCTACTTCTAACACAACATCAGTGCCTCTAATGTTATAGGTTTTTGATAATTCTATTGGCAACCTGACACTGATAACTTTAGCGTTGTTATCGATGCCTTTCCAGTTCTAACCTAAAGCGATAGCGCTATTAGGCTACTGTATTGAGTCATTTCACTGAACACTAATCAGTTTGATCTTGTCTGCTCAACAGATCCCAACTGGTAAAAAGAATAGACTGTTTGGTTGCCTAGCAATGTCAGTAAAAATCAAGCTGTCACATACATGTCAGTCTAAATCATAGCCTAGCCTAACAATGAAGTTTTTAGTACTAGGCTACAAAGTACAAACTCATACCGAATAGTAAGACTACCAATACTTGAATGGGCCTATTGCATTTGCTCACAGTATTTTGTAACTCTAGAATAAACTTTTCCAACTAAGTTGCAAACAAAGTTGTACTACTCTAATAACTCTACTAGCCTTACTTTCTCTTATTTTTTGACGTTTGTTACCTAGGCTAACAAACAGTCTACTCTTTTTTCTAGCTCGGATCTATTCTGCTGATAAGATCAAACTGATTAGTGCACAGCAAAACTACTGGAGGCAGTAGCCCAATAGCTGCATTGCTTTAGGTTAGAACTGGGACCGCATCACTAACAACACTAAGGTTATTGAAGTCAAAGTTGCCAATGTAAAGTATTAAAATTTATAACAGTAGAGGCACCAACATCGTGTTTAAAGTAGAATATCTATGGAACGGCAGGGTAGAGAAGGATGGAGTGAACGCCAATCTAGTCTTATGCTGTTGGCCTAAGTTTAAATACCCCCATTGATTTTGCCTTTAGTCCTCGTTTAAACCACAGAATAGCTGTTATAGGAAATTTAAAAGGTGGACAACATTGTGTTGAAAAAATACTGAACATGTTGGGTTTGTCATTGGTTACTTTTCAAATCTGAGTGACTCATAATTGGATAAATTCCATTCCATTAGATTTGAAAGGTTGGGGGTTAAAAACCTTAATGACTCATATAAAAACTCAATAGCACTGCTGGTGGGTTTATAATTTATCCAGAAAAGGGAGTTTTGCCAACACATAAGATTTAATCAACCTTTTTTGGCAAAAATTTGTTTCTGTGCCTGCATTTTAAAATTAACTCAGATTGCTTGTTAAGTCAGTGCGTTTGATTTTGCTTTGATGATTTGCAGCTTTTCTGCCAAACAAGTAGTAGTAGTAGTAGTAGCATAGTTTATTTTTGTTTAGAAAGTAAGCAGCAAACAAACAACCAAGTACTGTCATCAAAGAACATCAAACAGTATAATCCCTTTCTGGTGAGAGGCTGCAAAAGACCATGATGTCCAGGTACCAAAGTATCTAGTGTGGTTGCTGAGCCTGCAACCTCTCACCAACTACAAACAGAAAAATTAAAATTGTAGATTGCAGAAATGCAAAAACAAAAAAACTCTTGCAGTTACAGGTGTTTTAGATACTAATCATTTTGGTCATTAATAGGATTAAAATTACCTGCTAGGTTTGTAAAGCCAGTTAAGAATTATGAGGTAAGACTGCAATTAATTACACAGGAAAAACTGCTTCAGTCGATTAACAAAGATAACGTAACTTTTGAGGTACGTAATTATCTCTTAAGTCTGTAGGAAGTAAACGCTGCTTATTTTTGGACCACAACGGTATAGAGCATCTTTGATCTTCTTTAATGACTCTCCATTGAATTTGGTAGTTGTGGCTTTTTTTGGGCTCCCAATCTCGCTTGGATAGTTCGGTGTTTTTCTCTGAGCACTGGTACCAAAACAAAGAGCTGTGGTTGTTGAAGCACTTTTTGAAGGGTGTTGAGCATGATCCATTATAGAGTTATATTATTGGTATATCTGATATGCTGTATTTTAATGTAGCTATCATTTGATCAAGTTAGCAAAAATCTTATATCAAACTTTTTGGTGATGTAAGGGCTTCTAGCATTTCTAATTTATTTGCTTTGCTCATCCGTATTGTCTTTATTGGAAACCATTGCATATTAATTTGGCATGTTTGCTTGATTACCACATAGTTTGATTTAACTCAATCTTTTTTTCTTTTCTTAAGAATCAGAGGTTTAGCTGTACTTTTTATTATTAATTGGCAAGATTAGCATATAATATAGCAATGGTAGCTGATAAGTTAATGGCTAAACACAGCATTGATTTTAGTACCAGTTTATAGGTTCTACCTGTAATAACAAAGTTGTACAATTTTAAGCATTTTTTTCAACAACAAACAAATGGTGCGTTTAAAAGCATATTACTTACAAACAGCCAAATTTCATGTTAAAAGCCTGTTTAGCTGTTTAAGGCATTATATCAGTTCTAGTTTTATTGCAAGTTTACATCTGTAAAATATACTAAAATATGTCTCTTAACTTTTCTGGTAATAAATTGTCTGCTAACCCTCAAAAAGTATCTCAAAAGAAACTTTCAAAAACAACAACAGGTTGTTCCAGCAGCACAAACAAAAGCACGGTAAGTGGTTATCATAGGGTATTAGTATGTAGCATGATGTGGTAGTTGAACTGGCAAGAAGTGGCACTGGCTATCAAAGCGTAGTAGTCTACTGATGGTAACGGCAACATGAATCTACGGCAACATGAATGGTAGTAGTCTATTGAAATTTCTAATGGGTTTGAAACTTGTGACGTAATCGCGACTCACCTTTTAGGGCTTTGATCAAGGTATCGGTACCAGGGATGTGGAAGCGGAAGCTGTGGAAGCAGCAAATTTTTTGTAAAAGCAGAAGCTGTAAGCGATACAAGAGTACAAGGGGCCATACTCATTTTGATTTCTTTAAAAATCTTTAGCTTCTTTCATTTTCTTTAAAATCTTTAATTTTCTATAAAATTTAATTTTTTAAATTTCTGGTTCCATACAGTTCTAGCATTTTAATTTCTTTCACTGAGATAGTATATTCTTGAACACAAACAAAGGAGAGCATCATAACGTCTCTCAAACAAAGTTTCGTATTGTATGACTTTTAAACATGATGTTATAATGCTTACCGTAATTGTTGCTAAGTACCGTTTGCTATAAAATTATTCTCATGATACGGTGTATAACCGTGTAATTCTTGCAACGTTTTTTTCATTTTGCTCTCCTAAAAATAGATGTTGCTAGCAAAATTTTGGAGCCAACCACATACAGAAACAAACGAGTTATTTAAAAAAATATCTGCAAGCGTGGAAGCTTCGCCCCTGGCTAATAAGGTATTATCTCAAGCACTTAGAAATCCGTCTCCAGACCCCGAATAATCGCTCATTACTTTAAACTTCTGGGTGAACGTTCGAAGAAATTCGCATCAGCTGAAACATAACAACTATGTGATTAAACTTTTCACTTCAGGGCCGTTCCAAATCCGAATTCCTGACAACACCCATGCACAGATCCTTGCGACGACAAACCGCTGAATACAGTTACATAATTTGCTTCTATATGATGTTTTTAAGATGGTGACTACAATGCTGTTTTATCTTGACTTATCTGGAAAAATTTTTTGCCAAAAAATTTTTCAGATCAAAAAAATTTAAACAAAAGCTACGTCATTTAGTGGTGGAAGCGGAAGCGATTCAAAAATTGTTGCTTCCACATCTCTGACCGGTGCATAGGACGGTTTCTTGGCTTCTTCAATTTCCATGCCCTAAAATATTGTTTTTTTTATCTGCTATGATAATGGGCTCATTGTTTGCCCACCTGTTGGATTTTAATTGCCCTTAATGTTCAATCTAGTTTTTAGGCTTCGTAGAACATTTTGGCTATTTTTGTCTCCATACCCTAACTCTTTCAAAAAGTTGGTTTGCTGTTTTCAATTAAAGAATTTTTGCTTTTGGAATTAAAATTCTACCTACTTTCAAACTCATTGAGAATTAAACCAGCAGCCATAAACAAAAATCATTACAGTGTCTAATTGTTCGTTCTTCATTTCATCAATAAACCTTGTGTTGCCTAGATCTTAGAAGTTTGATTCTAACTTTAAATTACTTGTTACGATGATGTCGCATATACACCCTTAAAGTTCAAGGCTTAGTTTGTTTAGTTGACAGCTGCTAAGCTGTCATTGTTGATCTAAGTCTTTAAGATAACTATCAGAGCTGGGCAAGTCTGCAAGTTAGTCTGCAAATCCGCAATTGCGGACTAACAAAAAAAGTTGCGGACATGCGGACTTGCGAACTTCAGCAGTTTAAATTGCACGCTTGCGGTTGCAGACTATTTTTAATTTTAGTCCGCAATTTTGCAAGTTTTATACAAATATTGAAATTCCTTTCTATTTTCGTAAAATATTCATGTTTTTACCCCGTCAAACATGAGAAATTAATTAAAATTTTTCTTGTTCAAGTTCGGCAAAAATATCAAGTTTTTCGAGTTCAGGCTGACATAAATACTAAGTCTGCTTTTCGACTTAATCGCTTTCTTTTTGTTGACATGCTGTTTGGTAACGTGAGAAACGAATCGTGAAGCGTTCTCATCTTTTATGCAAATAGTTAGTTAATTTTTTAGAACATTTTAGAACCCGCTTTTGTGCTTGTTTAAAGAATCTTCTAAAACTGTCTTTGTGATAATTTTAACTATATTGTCTTTAGACCTTTCATCTCATAATCTTTAAGTCTGCAGCTAGTGCTCAAATTAGATAGTCTTCGACAGCACGAGAGATATCGTGCCTCAAATTTTTGTAGTTTGGTGTATCAAGTTAGCTGTGTAGTAAGTTGGTTATGTAAAATGTTAACGTGCTGTTGTTTCTTTCTATTTCTATAGTGCGACCTCGAAGCAGTTTTTTAATAGTCTAGCATAGTGTTAGTGTAATCAATAGCGTAAATTTTGGTTTAGTAAATTTTAGTTAATTGATATTGATTTGGCTAGCTGATAATTGACTTCTTGTTTTGCCGTGCTTCTTTGGATGAATCAAATTTTTGATGTTCTGTGAGGAATAACATTGTTATATTTATATCCAAAGTGTGGTATGACTGCAGAAATATGAAGGATACCGCGCTCGACGAGACAGGCTATTAGAAGCGGGTCTATCTTGATTCAAATTGAAGTCAAAACTGTTTTTCGAGTTCGGCAAAACAACTGACTTTTTTGGAGTTTAAGTTCGAATTGGCAGCCCTGGTTCAAAGTATTGCTTTGTTGTTTTTTACCGTGAGCTCACAAAATTAGCCACTGGGGTATCATTTTTTGTACTGGTAGCCAGTGTCGTCGCTACGGTGGGGCCAGGGGTGCCATCGCTACGGTGGGGCCATGGGCACTGTCCTTCCCTAATTACTGCTTGTGCCCCCCCATTTTGGTTCACTCAGAATGCTTTTTCAGAGCATCACGTATCGACAAGATAACAGGCAATAATGGAAAAAGGAATAATTTTCAAACATGATTTTCAGTAGAAGTTTTCTCGATTGTTTGCAAAATTGCTGGCGGCCAACTGCTGTACATAAATGTGACCCAATAATCCATCTTATTATTATTAACACACCTTTACGGATGTGTTGCAGAATAGGTATGTGTGCCTACAGAAGCTTTACCGGTATTTTGTTAGTGATTATGATCTGAAACAATACTTGAAAAAATTTCTTCAAAAGACCAGCTGTTTTTTTTTTAGAGCATACTCAAGATTTATTTTTGGTCGCAGTCAATGGCGCAACCAGGGGGAAGGGGCTAAGGGGTCAGCAGCTCCCTTTTAGCCAAGTCATGTAGAAAATGTAGGCAGTGGCTATTTTGCCTCTACAGGCAAAATAGCCCCATGTTATTTTGCCATTTCGAGGCAAAATAGTCCTAACGGCTATTTTGCCGCAAGTGTCAAAATAGCCCTAATCCTAGCTCAAACCCTAACCCTAATCCCAATCCTAGTCCTAACCCAAACAGAGGAAAAACACTATTTTGCCTCCAGAGGCAAAATAACCACTTCCGAAAATGTATTGTTTCAGGTCATATAAGCGTTAAAAAAAAAGAATAAGCGTTTAAACGTGTTTTGGACTTGACCTGAAGTATATGGGGGCTCAAGAGGCTAGACTATTTCAATCTTTTAATGACTTCTGCATTTTAGCAATTTAATGTAATTTATTGATATGGTTTTAAAACGTGTGAAATGTGATTTAAATGGCGTTAAAATCGCTATTTTTGCAGCAAAATCGCAAAAATCACCCAGTAGCTGGGAGGCCTGCCCCGTCTGTAACACGCTTGAGTAGCAACGGTTTGTTCAGCACGGGACCTAAATTAGACAATTTTTGTGCAAAAAACATTTACTTTTGGTTCAAGCCCGTTCTCTCTTAGCAAAACCCTGTTTGCGCTAGTGGTTGCATTCACTCCTGCAGACAGATTTTTCACACGATTTTACGGGCCGCATATGAACCGAGCTTACAAACGCTGCCGGGCTTATATTTATCTTTTTTCAAAGATGAATACAAAATTGTAGCTTTAAAATATCAGTTTTTATGTGCAAACGTTCAGTCCATTTTATAGTGCCCCCCATTTTCGGCTAGGGCCCTCTCACTTCGTTTGGTCTGGCGACGGCACTGCTGGTAGCCTGTGGTTATCTCGTTCCTACAGTATTTATTGAAACTAGGGACTAAAAATTTAGCGGAACGATTAGTAATATGAATATTTTTTTGCCTTCTACTGCCATTGGCTTTTCCTGCCTCGAAAAAAATTGTTTTCTTATAATATATTGTTGCAAGCGGAAATACAGATTGTGCTTTGCTATTTCATGGCTTCTCATTGTAATCCAATGGCTTTTAATCTCGGAATCCCTAGCTTCATTGTAGCATTTTTAAGGGTTCGTCGGTGGGTTTTGCACTATGCTTTCATGCAGTTTAGGCACTTATTGTATAAGCAGTAGCGCAACCACGAGGGCTGGGGGCTACAAACCCTTAGCCAAGTCACTTAAAAACTTTAACCAAAATTACAAGCGTTTAAAACTGTTTTGAGTTGGACCTGCAAGTAAGAAAGGCTGGGCAATTCTTAGGTTTGCCATCCGAAAAAGCAGCTCAATAGCAAGTCATGCTGTCGTACATTGACTACGATCAACGATTGTGAGTAATTCCTTCTATTGCGTGGAATGTATCCACCATACGCTTGCTATACTTCCCACAAGTCTCAACTTTTGACTTATTTTTGCTAATTAACTCTGAGCAGATCACTTTGGGGCGTAGTTGATTGCAAAACACTTCTACTCGGTTCATAAAAAGTTGCGGACTTGCGGTGCGGACTTCAAATATTAGGAAGTTGCGGACTTTAAGAATCACGAAGTTGCAGACTTGCGGTTGCGGACTTCAAGAATTAGGAAGTTGCGGACTTGCGGTTGCGGATTCAAGAATTCTGAAACGTCGTTGCGGACTTGCGGTTGCGGACTAAGCTTTTAAACGTCCAATTGCGGACTTGCGGTTGCGGATTAAGAAAATTGAAATTCGGTTGCGGATTTGCGGTCTGCGGACTTAAAAAAAACTAGCGGTGCCCAGCACTGATAACTATACTTATTAGTTGTTGTTGTTTGTTGCATATATCTTCCGGTCACTCGTCAGCGTTAAATGCTAACAATTAGAGAATCATCTATCACTTGTCTCTGCGATTAATACTTTGTATTTGGAAGAATCTGCACCTACTTGCTTTTAATGATTTTCGCAAAATTTGTTGGTTGCTTTAACTATTTTTTTGCTTTAAATTTTGTGTTTAATTAAAAACAATAGATATATTATTTTCAGATGTGGGCAGCGCAGGTCATAAAAGTTGCGTTGCAAGCGCACGCGCAACTACTCTAAAATTCTTGCGCCGCAAGCGTTTCGCAAGCCCAAAAAAATAATTGCGCCGCAAACGCAAGCGCAAGTGTGACGTTTTGAAAAGTATAATTCTAATTGACTCACTGCTCAAACTGCACTAGGCTACGGTACGAAACCAATATTCAAAACAAATTATGCAAGCTACCAAATTAGTAAACAAAAAAAATTATTGATTTCCTTTAAAAAATATAAGCGTTTGAAAATGCGCATCGCGTAATCCAAAAACCTCTTTATACTTAATAAAAGACTCTCAACACCCGCACTTAAAGAATTCGGGGTGTTAAAAAATTTCACTAATAAAGTCTTTATGCGGCAGCAAGCGGACGATTTCGGAGTCGCTGTTTTTTTATATTGGCTCTTCAAGGAAATCGGTTGCTAGCTTCGATGCATTGGTGCTTCTGGAGCAAATAGTATCACTCTCTGACGAATAGAGCATGCTTAAAAAATCATCATGTTTTTTTTATCCAAAGAAATTAAACCGTCAAAGTAAGCTACCGATGCTGTCACTCCGGTTCGCTGTATCATTCAAAATTTTTCGGAATAGCAAAAAAGTTGTAATAATTTTATGTCGTAATAGTTTTTTTTTTTTTAATTACGGTAAAAAAAGTAAGCCCGTTGAAAGTAACGCGTTTAATGCCCAAAGCAATTTCAAAATTTTTTAGGAACGAGTAGCGTATTTCTTGAAAGACAATTACAAAACTAATTTTTCTGTTTAAAATTTGATTTTACTACCGTTTATAAAATACTCAATTGAAATTTTTTTTTGAAAAATTGGTAAAATATTTTAGAGAAAAACTTTCAGCGAAAGAAGATCTCTGCTGTATATCCAATACAAAAGTTTTGCTAGCAGTAGACGAATGCAATTTCCCTAACGAGGCTTTTATGAACCTAACTCGTCAATGTTTTTCTGAACTTTAATCACAGTTAATTTTTAAAAATTCATTCCTAATCCTTTTTGAATTAGGCTTGCTAGATTGCGCTCAAAATTGGTTAAATACTTGCCGCGCAACCGTCAGTGCAAGCGCTATCGCAAGTAAAATAGTTGCACCGCAATAATTGCGGCGCAAGTGCCCATCTCTGATTATTTTTCTGTCGGTAATTTTGCGCTCAAGGTTTGTTATTTTTGTACAGCCTGGTGAAGAAATGAAAAATATTATGATGGAATGGCACAAACCTGTTTATCACAGATCTTCTTTCTCTATGTCAACTGATATGGTCACAAATACTGGACCTTCTGAACCAAAGGGTAATTATGATGGCAAAATATTTGTAAATTGCTTATAATATGCTCTTTCTTAAGTACACTTTTTGTCATTTAATTTTTTTTAGTTTTGAGGATTGAATAAGAATTCAAAAACAAGTTTATGGCACACATATAGTTTTCACAAAATAATAAGAATTGAAATGAAAAAGTTGATAAATGTTTCAACCTGTTAAGTTACAGAAAATCATAATTAAAATATTAACAAAAGTTCAATTTGTTTCAAATATTCAATTTGTACGGTGGAGTAGTTTAAAAGTAATTTTTACAAGGTCATACACAGCAGCGTTATTGATAACCAAAAACTACAATAAACGAATGCTGATGTTCTATAACCGGTCAATCTATTAGCAGTTTTTTATTAAGTTCACAGGACAAAACAGTGAGAATGAAATATAAGCTTTTTCTGAAACGTCAAGTAGTTGTGAGCAAACTGGAGAACATTTTCAAATGGATTGTTAAAAGCAAAGAGTAAGATTTGAACATCAGTGCAAATCAGAATAAACCATTTTCAAGCTAAATGTTTCTATTTTTTATTTTTATTTTTGTGAGAACAGGAGACTCATATTTATCAAAACGTCAAATTAAGGCCAATATAAATCATATTAGTTGTAGATCATAGTGTTCACATTTACCTGACAGTTTATCTTAGAAATATTGAATAAAATATTACCAAACACAAGTTTTGTTAATTTTTTTCTGGTAGCAATGCATTCATGTCAATTACCGTGATTGTTTTCAAAGTAAAATATTCATTTTGCTCCTCTGACAGATGAAAATCGCACGATGTGCCGCATCTGCCAGTCGATGGAGGATTCAATGACAAACCAACAAGTCACTCCGTGCGGCTGCTCCGGTTCACTGCAATATGTTCACATTAACTGCCTTCGGCAGTGGAGGTTGACGCAGAAAGCAAAAGGTATTTATTTTCGTGTCTGCTTGAGGATGTTACAACAACTAAAGAGATGTGTTGGTCTGATGGAGCTGCCCAAATTCTGCCAGTAAATGACTAAGGATAAGAGTAGAACAGAAACCCTTATCACCTTACAATCTAGTACCCTTATTTCAGTTAGCAACATTAGAAAACTTGTTCAGTTTTTTAAATTATTTAATCAATAGAGAAAAAATGTACTGCTTGTGTTTTTTTTCAAAGATTTTATTATTTGCATTTTTAAACCACTGATTCTGAACGTTAGGAATGGAAGTTAGCCACTGTGAACTGTGCAAGAAGCCGTACAACGTCCAATTGCTTGGAAGTTCTGATGTACCAACCGATAATTTGTTGAAGGTAATTTGTGTTTGTGCTAGTCTTTGCAGGATCTTCTTAAAGTTCTAAATAATTTTTGACCTACTTTCGACCATTACGCTTAACTCGTGATTCACTAACAGAGTCGTGAAGCGCCTTCTTGACGTAAAAATATAGGTCATTGTCAGTGGCGCTGGGGACCAAAAGTGGGCCCGGGGCCAGCACAAATATGACGGATTTTCGGTTTTGTGAAGTCCAAAATACACGGAGAAGATGCTGTATTTTGGTTGTGAACTCCAAATTCTAACGGTTTTTCCGGTCAAAATTGGGTGATCTCCAAAAAAAAAAAGTCTTCACCGAAATTCTAACAGTTTTTCCGGTCGAAATTAGGTGATCAAAAAAAAAAAAAGGTCTTTAGGCTTCACATTAGGGTGTTTCATTTTTTCACCATTTTTGAAATTGAAAATGCTTCGGGTCGTATCTGATAGAGTTTTTGACGCTGATTTCGAATATGTAATTTTATTTCGCTATGACGTCATTTTGAGGTTGCAGCACGCGTTCGAAACTCTGGCAGAGCACGATTTCGGGAATTTCCCGTATCTCGGTAACGGTACGAGATAGCGCGTCGAGATTGGTGTCAAAATGCGCAGAAGGGTCGATTTCCTATACCCTCTCAATACAACATTTAAGTGTATCTTGAACAGAAAAAAAGTTATTAGCAAATAACACATTTATCATGCAAATTTGATTTTCAACACACAAAGGCATTATGGCATTCGCAGTAATCATACGCAAAACGTAGTTTATAAGTTCACATAAGGAAAGAAAAGTTAATCAGCCTTGTTTAACTCCATATTCCACAAAAATGCGCGCAAGCGCATGTCAGTTTTATGCATTTGTGATGGTTCATCTCCAATTTTGTCATTCACTATATTCTTCAGCCTCCCAATTTTGCGTTCGTTTGATCTGTTGTTGTTGTGGATAGTTTTCCAAAACTGTGGAGGAATTCGGCTATCGAAATACATGGAGCTATTTTATTTTGAGTAGTGAAGAAATGTTTTAGTCGAGTAGTTCTGTCCATCAAGTGTGATTTGATGTCAACGGTATCAGGAAGCATGTTTGACGGCCTCCACGCTATAAGGAGGAGTTTCTCCGTACACACTTAAAGCAACATTTTTTGGGCTTAGCCAGCATGTAGCGTGTTTTAAAAAGTATTTCAGTGTTACATCGGCTATTTCTAGGTCAATGTCTCGATATGCCGAAAGGATATCTCTATGGAATAGCGTGAGAAAAGGCCCTTCTGATGCTGTTGGCTTTAAATGGATAAGCGTAAAAGATGGCACGTAAACGCGTATAATATACGAGGAAATTTTGAACAATTTTTTTTTGGGGGTCGACTCCAAAATTACCTAATCCAAAAATTAACAACCTTAGATAGCCACTAGCTGTAGTGATCCATCTGAAATGTGAAATTTTTTCTTGTGTGTACTCCAAAAGATATTTCAAATTATCTGGCACATCCATAACCAAATAAGAAGCCAATACCAGCAAACGCAAGTAATCATTTCTGAAACTGCCATCTTGAAAACCTTTGGCTTTTTGTTCCGAAAACCACTCCACGTTTGCTTTTAGCTGCAGAGAAGCAATATTGGTAATCGGTACTGGAATACTCTTGACGAGGAAGAATGTTGTTAATGTCGGGTTTGTTAATGCTTTTAATGCAGTTAAGCAAGGCACCGTCGTGCATTGCTCCTTAACCTTTGTTTTTCCTTCGATAGTTAATATAACATGCGAAAAATAAATTTGGTTAACATGAAGCATGCACTCCAGCACATGGATATCGTGACCAACGTTTTCATTGAAAAGATCAACTAGCCTCTTATTCACTCCGCACTTTTTACCATTATTAAGGGATGTTATGTCAGCCATTATCGAAAAAACATTGTTTATACATGGACCGCAAACTTCATTTACAATGGCTTTAAAAACTGTTTGGGCAATGACTGATACACCTGCAGGAAACGATTTCACGGCCATAATTCGCTCAGAGAATGTTGATTGGGGTCATAATATTGTCCAATAAAAACATATCTATTAATTTTATTAATGATATTGCTATCATAGCAGAGTTGTAGAGCATCTGCTTTGTTCAAGTCAGCTTCGCATCTCCGCAATGCTTTCAAACGACATTGTTCTCGTTTGCAAAAAATTGTTGATGGTGAAGCAGCAATTTTTTCTGAACTCACAACTGAGAGAAGCTGATCAGATTGCTGACGGATAGAGGTTAAACGTCGATCAGCTAAAATGCAACTTTCTTCAGTAACTAAAAAAGTTCGAGCTTTAGTATAATTTTTACGCCCAGTGGAAGTCGTTTTGCAATCAGTATACTCTGGATCATGAGATAATTTTGAGCTGTCTTCGCTGATGTCACAGACAGGCGAAAGATTAGACGAGTTACTTCTAAGTCTTTTCAATAACACTAATTGGGCTTCTTCTCTGCTTGTACATGCCTGTCCGTTTCAGTTTCACTTGTACTTGAAATCAATAGAGTAAGCATTGAAATCAATTAGTACAGAAGATCAAAGCTTGGCTAGAACACAATTTACCCTCATTCCTCAGTTTTAACTGCAGTAGTAACAACAGATCATACGCTTATTTATTACGTAATATGAAGTTAAACAAGGCTAATTGACTTTTCTTTCCTTGTGTGAACTTATAAACTACGTTTTGCGTATGATTACTGCGAATGCCATAATGCCTTTGTGTGTTGAAAATCAAATTTGCATGATAAATGTGTTATTTGCTAATAACTTTTTTTCTGTTCAAGATACACTTAAATGTTGTATTGAGAGGGTATAGGAAATCGACCCTTCTGCGCATTTTGACACCAATCTCGACGCGCTATCTCGCACCGTTACCGAGATACGGGAAATTCCCGAAATCGTGCTCTGCCAGAGTTTCGAACGCGTGCTGCAACCTCAAAATGACGTCATAGCGAAATAAAATTACATATTCGAAATCAGCGTCAAAAACTCTATCAGATACGACCCGAAGCATTTTCAATTTCAAAAATGGTGAAAAAATGAAACACCCTACTTCACATGCTGATTTCTCAGTGTCATTTCTACGGGCCCTCTGAAGCCAACAACCTTCCTGAAGCCCATGGGCCCCCTAAAGTCCATGGGGCCCGGGGTCATTGTATCTCCTGCCCCCCCCCCTTTCGGCGGCCCTGGTCATTGTTGCACGTATCATTGCTGGGGCTTAACTCGTAGAAACGTTTTGCGCATATAATCCAGACTCTTTGCGACTGTCTGTTTAACCACAGAAACGAGAGCATTTTTTTGGTTTGCGACGCAAGTCTTTAGTCAAGTTGGGACGGCACATGATCGGTGGTCTGGTACGTTCAAATAAAAGCAAGGATTGGTGTCTCCCATTGAAAAGTTGCTCAGTTGTATATACTTTCACTTTAATTCACTTCGCTTCCATTTAAATAATCTGTAGAAGAAAATAAAAATTAAGTTAATTACTACAAAATGTTGATTTTATTGATGGATGATTGAACGAAATATTTATTGCTCCCTGGCGCAAGAAGGAAAGAGTCGAAAAAAGCAACTCCCCAATCAAAACATTTCCTCAAAAAGCAGAAAAAAAGTTTCCAAAAACTAGGTGACTTACATTTTATTTGATTGAGAAACGACAATGTTTTTCATCTTGCGTTAATTTTTTTTCAAGTTACAAGAAGATTTGAAGCAGCTTGTCAGATCCGGAATATACTTGATGTTACTTGTCAAATCCTGGAAAAAAGACTTGGTCGACTTGCATCTGCAACGACAGATGGAAAGAGACGAGGATACATCAAGTTCGTCAATTTCTAGCGGCTCGCTCTCTTCAACCCTACTCTCCGATGCTGAAGCGTCTGCACCTGCGGGGCAATCAACACTTCAAGAAACGATAACGTCAAGGCTGAGTGTTTTAAATAATTTGTCCGAAGCACCTAAAGACAGCAATAGTCACAGCGCCAGTGAAACGTCCACCTACCTTGCCAGACCAAATCGCATGCAGTCGTTTGTAGGTACGAGAAGCTTTGTTGTTGATTTATTTTTACATTCTGGTGGTCCAGTGTTCGGTGATAGTGCAATGGTAAAGAAATGGACTCCTGATTTACTAATCTGCAAGTCCATTTCCCTCTGTCATTAATGAGCTGTTGATAATTTTGTTGGGGCATTTAACCTTATTTTACACGGGGTGTTTGACCAAAGCATTTTACACGGGGAGATCAAAAACGCCCCCGATCTAACTCTTAAACCAAAAGTCATGGGAGCAGTAAATTTGGCTTACAGATTGGTGTTTGCCAAATTTTTATAGATAAGTTGGTTTTGAGTTGATGACGTCATCTTTGTGACGTCACAGCCATATTTTTGAAAAATGTTGCGGTTGTTGTTGTAGCGCATATTTATCTTCCTGTCACCAGACAGCGTTAGACGCTTACTTGTCGGACGGTCCACACATTTTTCGTTGCATTGAGTACTTCGTGATGGGAGGAATCCGCATCTGCTTAGAAGTTTCCGATGATCCAATGTTTTTGTGAATTTCTTCGAATTCTTGTCCACTGAATTCACTGCTTGTTCGAAACTACCAAGAAGAGATAGTTATCGTAAAGCGTCTAATCCATGGACGGAACAACGCGACCACCGACCAGGTTACGGGTTGAACCCAGATTAATCGATCAGGGTCGTCGTAAAAACGACGCTTAGAAGTTTCCGCCTTTACTCTCTTGCCTACGCTGCCGACAACTTTGCGATAACGTCACAGGCGGTTCAAATTTTGTACATATGCTTTTTTATACTGAATCAAAAAATTTCTAAATCAAGTTAGTTACGTCACAAAAACGTCTTATGACGTCATTTAAGTTAATTATTTGTCAAAAATGCTTAGGTTTCGGAAGTGACTTCGGAAAATCTCAAAAATTGGGAAACTTCTCGTTAACGTAGTAAGCTCAAATTTTCAAAGGCATTTTAGTGATAAATTTTGGCTTAAAGTCAAATTGATTGGAAATAAAGATCTTTTTTATGAAGGAATTGATCACCCCCCTTCAAAAAAAAAAAACGAGAAAGGGAAAAATGCACCTTCCCCGTGTAAAATAGGGTTGAGAGAACTGGCACCGATCAAAAATTATCTTTTTCTGAAAAGTTGATTATTATCTCCAGACTCCTTGTCATAGGTATTGCAATCACAAAATTTCGAGTTTGAAGCCCACATTAATTTGACGAAATCTTGTTTACCGAAACTGTTGAATTAGTTCCTTATTAATTATTGTGGTTTTTTATATCTATTCCGTTATTTTAACAATACCAATTAAAAAATGCACCGTACTGAATTTTTTTAAGTTCGTCGCTATTTCAGCTCATGAATTTATGAGCCAAAGCAGAAATTGTATGCCAATGCGAGAAGCAATAATTATAACACTTAAGGTTTCCATAAGCTTTGTAACAACGAGGTGTATAAAACATAAAACAATCTTTACAGCCAATAAATACAAAACCAATGTATAGAGTTATATACAAAATCGCTTGATTGGTGCATCTTTTTTTCTGCGAGACAGCGACAGTGGTACTGTCCTTTGGGTGAATCTGCACCTGCTTGGGAGCTATTCACTTTTTCATGTCAACCTTTATCCCAAGTTTTCCGTTTGACTTCCTCACACGTTGATATTGTTCAAAACCACTGGGCAGCGGTGACCACCATAAAGCACCTTTCAAGACTCAACAACGTGACGAAAGACTAAACTTGAAAGTTGCTTTAAGGAAAATCTAATGTTGATTGGTATCGATGCTTGCGGCTTAGCCAGGAGTTGCGAGAACTGAAGCGTTTTGACCACCATGTTCAATTTTGTTTCTTATAGATTCGGGAAGCAGTAGCGATGAAGACGCCGAAATTAGCGACTTCCGAGAATCACTAAAACGCAAAAGCACCAGAGCTTTCTCGCGCCGCAAGAAATGAATGTGCACCGATGCAAAAACCTCTTTATCCAGTAGTGTTAAGTGGTTTTAGAATTTTATTCCGTAGCGATCACTGTCGTCAAATAAACTAATGCCTTCCTAACTGGCTGTACACGAAAATAATGTGTTTTTTATTTATTTGGATGTAGTTGAAAGTTATCATTAAAAGGCACTTCATTGCCGACCTTCCGGTGTTTAGCCTAGCGATAAGCCCAGCTCACAGGGTTGGTTTTGGCTGCGGCGCACTGTTTGTTTTTAGGTTGGCAGCTGGATGTTTTGCAAGGTTGCTGCTGACAATAGTGAAAGTTCAGAGTTCTAATTTATTGCTTTTTGTTTACAGTACTTCCTGAGGATCTCGTAAAGGTGAAACATTTCTGAGGATTTCCTATTTTGCGACGAGTCAAAAGCACACCGTCAATGCGGTCGATTGTCTCGGTTGAACAACCTGCGAGGCATCTCCAGCTTGACTTAATAACCATTGCACCCGATTAAACTTTTACTTGGGTTTTTTCAAATCTGACGCTACTTTGGGGTCTCACATTTATCCTCCTCCCTTTACGCTGGCGACGGCACTTTAGTGTCTCCAACCAGCGCAAGGGAGAGCGTCCACTTCACGTTCTGTCGTGCTCGCCTTTGTAACCTTCGGTCCAAAAGGACGCTTTCCAATGCGGCCAACCGGCTTGGCTGAAAAACCGATCGAGCTACTCCACGGCTTGGTTAATCACCAATTGATTCGAATAAACTTTTACTTGAGGCTACGTTAAAGTCTGATGCAACGCTAATTTGTAGCCAGCCAGGTTCTGATCAAAAAAGTAACATTTTTCACAAGAAGTTTAAACTTCTGATTCTGATTAACCTTAAATCAAATAATGCATCAGAAAAGAAAAGTTTACAAAGGTAGTTTGGCTCCATTTTGAATAAAGATATACCAAACTTGAACAGATTTTGCTTTAAGATAAGTAACGTTAGCTATTTAGTTATAGGCATAAGTGGCCACAAGTCCGTTAATCATTAATAACGAAGCTAACTTTTTCGTGAACTCGTTTATCCGTTAAAAAGTTTTTTCATGTTAACGGACTAAATTAACTTCCGTTAAGTTCTGTTAACGGACTTGAGTAACTTCCGTTAAGTTCTGTTAACTTCCGTTAAGGCTTTTATTGTTAATATCTTGCACCATTCATTCATCGCACCGGCACAAACCAGTTTGCACTGGTAGCAGTTGTTGCCTATTAGCACAAGTTTTACAGAAGAAAACGAAGAAAGGAGCTCTTTTTTGTGACAAATAATACGCTGCAGCCTCAGAGGTCTATTAATTTTCGCTGTTGGCAATTTTCAAAGATTTTCCAATCGCAGCTTCGTTAGAGCATCTGAACTTATATCTAGCTTGAAATTAGATTAGACTTCAAAATGTAACTTCCAAAACACAAAAAGACCACCATAGCAATAAATATTTCCTTACAATCGGCTCAACAGCGTCAATACGTATTCTTGAAGTGAGTGAATAAAAAGAAATGTAAATTACACCGCGCAAAATATTAACGAATTAACGGACTTTATTAACTTCCGTTAATTAAAGCTGAAAATAAGAGATTAACGTTAACGGAGGTGTGAAGTTTGTTAACGGACTAGTGGTTAACGAAGCTAACGTTTTGCATTAACTTGGCCACTTATGGTTATAAGCCTATGAGTTAACTGCGGCGTAAAGCCATGCGTTACACGGCACTACGCACGGGTAGAGACTGGAGAGAAAACACAACCTTTCCGACATTAGTTTTTGGCGATAGCGTTTAATTTCCTCAACCTGCTGGCATAGTCTGAAAAGTTATTCAAAGGTTTTCAAATTTTGAGCAAAGCAAGGAAACTATTTCAGAACTTTATTACTATTCGGAGTTCAGACAACATTTCGCACATTCTGTACTTTAAAAACCTTAAATTACGTGTTTAGCAGCAAAGTTAATTATAATTCACCTTTTTCATCCTAGTCCTTAAAGGCGGTGAATCATCCAGCCAATTCCAGTAGTTTGCAATAGCTGAAATTGAACTATAATTTTTGATATTTTTTGTTTTAATTTTGGGACTGCGGTTGCAAAGATATTCAACAAATACAAAAAAATGTCCCCGCGAAAAAGTTTTTGGAAACGCTGAGTTTTGTTCTTCCCGCCAAAACCACAGTAGGCCTAATGGTTTAGAGAACTGTGGTAGGCCTAATAGTTTAGAGATAGTTTATTTCTAAATAGTTTAGGCTCAACTATCTCTAAACTATTAGACCTAATAGTTTAGAGATAATTAGGCCAAATAGTTTAATAAGATTACAGTAGGCCTAATAGTTTAGAGAACTGTGGTTTTGGCGGGAAGATCAAAACTCAGAGTTTCCAAAAACTTTTTTCAGGGGGACATCTTTTTGTATTTGTTGAATGTCTTTGCAAACGCAGCCCCAAAATTAAAACAAAAAATATCAAAAATTGTCGTTCAATTTTAGCTATTGTAAACCACCGGAATTGGCTGGATGATTCACCGCCTTTAAAGACTTTTTTTTTAATTTTTTATCCTTACCCAGCTATAACCAGAGTGAAAGACAAAACAAAAAATTAGATCAAATCCACTGAATGCAGCTTTCTGCAAAGAAACAGGAAACGTTATGCTCATGTACTTGGTAGATTATTCAGATTTATTTGCACAACATTCATTAAAAGGTTTAGATGGTACACAAAACACATCGAAGCTCTCTCCCACCCACATACGGGCCACATTGCAGGGAAGGACACTGCGTTTCGACCATGAACATGCGCCCGCCTCCTTGGTCCCCATCGGACCCAGGAACTATCTGAGGCTTGTCGTCAATACAAATGTAGTCGGTTGTGTGTTTATTTGAGTGAGCGGCCCCGAAAATGTACCCGGAGTATTCCTTGGTCCACCCGCTCGGGCAGTTTTCTTGACCGGGTATGAGCAGCTAAAACAAATTTATTAAAAATTTCCAATAAAAGAATTCAATATCTGTCCTAGCAAAATAATCACTACAATCAGGCCTGGCGCCAGGATAGAACGACTGGGGGGCATACACAAATTTTGGGGAGCACAAAAACTTTAATACCTTGAATTCGAGAGTGCGGTGGACCAAAAAACAAAAGTGTTTATCGCGACATTCGACGAAATCTTGGTGAAAGACCAAAAAAAAAGGGGTCTTCATCTCAAAAAGATGCGCATTTTCACGAATTCTGGTCTTCATCTTAAAATATGCTTGAATTTTCACGAAATCTAAGATGAAAACCAAAATAATAATAATAATAATAACTCATGCCAAAATATCCGCAGAATTTCACGAATTCTGGAATTCATTTTAAAAAATGTGCGAATTTCCACGAAATCGGAGGTAAAGACCAACAAAAAATAAGAAAGGTCGTCTCTCAACTAATGCTCACATTTCTATGAATTCTGCGGTGAAACCACAAAAACAAGAGGTCTTAATCGCAAAACCTACAAAAAACAGTTCTTGATCATGAATTCTGGGGTGACTACCAGTATTTTGGGAGTCTCAGGCCTCCAACTGTGCACTCCAGTAGCACCGAGACTATTAATTTCTTTGGGGCACAGTCCTAGCTTGGGGGGGCACAAGCAGTGATTTTGGGGGGGCACGGCCCCGGAGTGCCCTCTCGTGGCGCCGGGCCTGACTACAATATTTTTACATTCTGGAAACGTTTTGGTTTATGCTTAAATCATTGTCAAATATGACTCGAATAGAAATCCAAATTGTATTGCAAAATGAAAAAAATTTTTTATGAATATTAAACAGTTTATTTTAGAGCAAACGTAAATGACGAAGAAATAAGCTCAAAGCCCATTTTAACTTCTGCAAAATTTTTTAGCATTTTTAAGTAAGGTAAAAATTCTAAACTACGTATTTTAGAAGACAGTTTTGCTACATGAGAGGCCCACTACTCTTTATGTTCCTCCATAATATAGCCCTAATTTTTTATCTTACTTTTTAATTTAGAAGTTCATATCGCATTATTTTTTCACCTGACTTATCCGACCAGTTGCCATGCAGGCCGTGCACGGAATATCGAATTGGTAATAAGCCCCGCTCTCGATGTCACTCATGTCCATTAGGGCGTAGTTCCACGATTCAGAGTATTGTAGTCCGTAGATGTACGAAGATCCTGTAGAATAAACATACGAGATATAATTAGCCTACGTAACTGGTTCATGCAAAAGTATCTTGTTTGGCTCAAAGCAGCATTTTAGAAGAGACTAAGTTACTGTAAACCTATAGCACGTACATTATTTTGCACCTGGGTCAGATTGTTTTTGCTTTGATTACTTGTTTTTGCTTTGATTACAATTGCAAATACAATTACAACCTAAAATTTTCCATTACAATTAAAGTGAATTTACACAGTATCCGCAATGCGCATTTTCATACGTTTTTTACGTACGTAAAACGTATACGCTTTTCAGTACGGAAACGGACTAAAACGGATACGTAAATTTCGCACGTTTTGTATGCACACAACATCCGTAATTTCCGTAGCCTACATAATATTTGCAAATATCAGAATGAAGCAGAACAACAAAATAGATAGTGCTGTAGTAACTAGCGTTATCCGATGTCTAAAACATATCCCGATTTCAGTTAACCTGCTTGACAGCATAGCTTTACAGAATTCAAGGTCTGCTGATTTATTAACCCATTGGTTCCATGTATTTCTCATTTTTGGTAACTTAATTGATTGCATCCGACGACGCTACGAGTATCTGTTCATCATCACATGCTTTTTTGCGTCATGGCAGCTGTTTACGAAAAAAAACAACGAAATAAGTAAGCGTTTGTCGTATATCAACGTTTTGTTGGATTGTTACCGTAAGTAGCATTGGCTTCTAGGCCTATTTTAACAAAAAAAAGCTACCGAAAATAGGCTACCGATTCGACCAGCAGCAGCGATTAACTTACTCCCTAAACAAGCTACCAAGATTGCTTCAAAAGTAAATTCTTGTAAAACTTGACAGATTGATTACTCAATTTTAAGAGTCAGCGCTTTTCCAAAATTAGCTGTAAAGCGAAGTTAATAGGCCTACTTTCTCCTGGGCTCGCCCAACGTAACTAATTAGGGTCGACGTAACTAGCTACGAATCAAAATGCAAGTTAGATTTACCATAACTCTGACAAAACCATTGAAACTGATGCTAGCTCAAATAGCCTAGCCTACTGATACGTACGGAAGCGAACAAAAGCAGAGCCATGCTCTACTCGATGCGTACGTAAAATTTGCGGATGCGCTTTCGTCCGGACGACAAAAAAACGGATGTGCGTATACTGTTTGCATATACGTACGTCAAAAAAAGCGGATGCGTTTTCCGTACGTACAAAAAACGTACGAAAAACGGATACTGTGTAAACCTACCTTTATTCAAGCTCAAGTAATTGTAATTCAATTTCACTTACAATTACAATTACAAGATTCTCGAAACATTGCAACCAATTCACTTAAGGTGAATTTACACAGTATCCGTTTTTCGTACGTTTTCGTCCGTTTTTTTACATTTTTGCTTCTTCTTGACAAAGTATGCGCTTTTTCATCCGCATTTTTATGTGTCCATATCCGCACTAACCAGACAGTCACATACTGGACAAAAGTTTTCCGAAAAAATTTTTTTGTAAAGGGGTACAGCTCTATTTCGAAATATCGCTTTTATCGTTCATACACAAAATTTTTGAACAAAATTTTTATCTATACATAACAGTCTACTTAGTGCGTATATGGACTTATAAAAATGCGGATGAAAAAGCGCATACTTTTTCAAGGAGAAGCAAAAACGTAAAAAAACGTACGAAAACGTACGAAAAACGGATACTGTGTAAACCCACCTTTACATGCATAGCCTCGGGCTTTGCTTATGTCAACACTGTGGATTTGTTTTATATTTCTATACCAGACCTATCAAAGCCCCATTTCTCTCTATCCTTGTTCTTCCATCAATCTTTGTTTTAAGTTTAATTTTTGCTATACATAATTTCGTTTGTAAGCGATTGTTAAGTATGTTGTTGAATTGATATCGCTTCTAGCAACATTATGGTTTTAGCTAAACCATGGTATCATACCGCAATTATTTATTTATTTGTGCAAAAAAAAAAAGAGTTTTAACACAATTAAAAATTGTAAAAAAGTTGAAATTGTGTACGTTACAACTACTTTTAAACACTACTTTAGCTTTTACCAATAATATCACATATTTAGCATGCTCATATAAAATAGAACCATTAGTGTCCAGTTGACATGCACGCAAGGGCAAACTAGCAAAAAGCACACAAAATCATAATATCACTAATAGCATTGAAGTTACAGAGATTACTCACCACCGGTAACAGTCACATCTGACGTCATAAGCCAATTGTATGTTAGGCTATTTTGTGGTTTAGGGTTAGTGCTAGTAATAATTAGAGTGGTTATGAATGTAGTCGATTCTTCCGGTGATAGGATGTTTGCCACAGTTCCACGCACCGTCTGGCTTTCTCGTTGAAGTCGCAGAGATCAGCGATGGAGCAAGGTTCGTCCAGTAGAGAGCATGTTACTCGATGTTGAATTGTGTCATTTTCTTCTCCACACTTGCAGATTACGCTTGTGGATGGGTCAGCAAAGCCCCACTTTTTCAGTTCTGTTTTTGTTCTAGCCACGCCAGAACGAAGGCGGTTAAGGCAGCGCCACATTTTCTACTCTAGTTGTGATCCAGGAGGCAAACTTTCATTAGGTTTGATATTTAAATGATTGCTTGATGGCAACTCTTCCAACTTTCTTTCCCATACTTCCTCTCTCCAAGTTTTAATCTTCCCTTCCAGAGGATCTACGCAGTGCAGAAAGCTTTTTCTTGATTTTAACCTTGGTGGGGCGGGCTTGTAATCGAACAACATGTGGCGAGATCAGTTACTTGTCTTAAGCGTTCTTGCTTGCTAGCAGCTTCTCTCCGTATCTCCGGGGGAGCAATACCAGCAAGCAGATGGAGATTGTTAGTGTTGGTTGGTTTGAGACAACCAGTAATCAAGCGGCAGCCTTCATTTAAGACTGGATCCAGATGACATGCATGGGCTGAACGCTCCCAGACAGGGCAGGCATGCTCGGCAGCTGAGAAAGACAGTGCCAAGGCAGTGGTGCGTAGAACAGGTTGTGATGCACCCCATTTTGATGTTGTTAGCTTTCTTAAGATGTTATTACGAGTTGACACTTTGGCTTTGGTTTTGATGACATGCTCTTTAAATGTCAAGCTGCGGTCAAGTGTAACACCAAGATACACTGGATTGTCACAAGGCTGGAGCTGCTGTTTTCTATCCCAAATGATGTTAAGCTTTTTGTTGGCATACCTATTTTTGAGATGAAAGGCACAAAGCTGGGTTTTCGATGGATTGACTTTCAGGTTATTGATCTTATAGTACTCTTTCAGCTGGTCTAGTGCATTGCTTTAAGTCTCCTCTACGTGGTCAAACCGAGTATCTTCGCAGGTGATGCATAAATCATCAGCATATGTAAATTGTTTGGTCTGCAGGTCTTGCGGTTGATCATTTGTGTAGATGTTATACAAAAGAGGAGCAAGCACACTTCCTTGAAGTAAACCTTTTCTTATTGTTCAATTCAACAAAAAATCTTCGGTTTGTAAGCATAACACCCAAAAACTTGGTCAGCAGAGGTTTTTTTTGTCATTGTCAGAATCTTCGTAGGGGGACGGCGATGGTTAACTGTGTCATAGGCGGCTGTGAAATCTACAAAGACTGCTCCGGTGATCTTTTTTTCCTGGTTCCATCCTCGATTTATTGAGTTAGATTTAAAAGCTGACCCGTTGTTGATTTGCCCGGACGAAATCCAACTTGCTGGTTGATGAGATGTTCTTCAACAAATGGGGAGAGACGATGTAGTTAAAGCCGTTCCATCAGTTTGAATGAGTGACTCAGAAGCGATATTGGGCGATAACTCTTAGCAAGTGCAGGGTCTTTACCGTACTTCAGTAAGACAATTACTCTTGACCTCAACTACATTTTAGGTATTTTCATCGGAGCAATACAATTATTATAAAGCTGGGGCAACCAATTTAAGGCTTTGGGACCAAAATGTTTCAATTCTTCTGCAAGTGTATTATCCAACCCAGTTGCTTTCCCGTTCTTGATAGTACTGATGCAACATTTTAATTCCTGAAGAGAGAAGAGCTTGGTAAAGTGAGGATTGAAGTCATCGGTTTTGAGATTAGGCTTCAGCTGTTTGACATAGAGTGGTGTTTTGCCGTTCAAAAGCAACTGGTGCGCAATTTTGTTGGCAGTAATATTGCAATGTTGTTGTGTTGATTTTGTGTTATCGTTATTCAACTTTCCAATCAAATTCCATGCTCTACGACTGTTTCTAGCCATATCCATGCCTTGTACAGTGATTGGCCAAGTTGATTGACGCTGTTGTGATATGGCATTAATAACCTCTTCCCCTGCCGCAATTGTTTTAACACTAAAAAGATCGCTTTTGTACATACGATTGTATGTGGAATACATTTGACGAGCAGTTGGTGTTAGGCCTGGAATGTAATTTGTGTTGCATTCTCTAGAAATATTTCGTCGCGCAGTTCTTTGGACCATTTCCGAGAACTGGTCGTAATTGTCCGGTATCTGTTCTAGCTCTTGCAAAAGATGTTAAAGTTCATCCGAGAATCCTTCCCAGTTGGCTTTCTTTAAATTAAAGCAACGACGATTCGGTACTAATGCAGTGGAGACAGCCGAAGTTACTTTGATTCAATAGGGCGATGCTTTGGCTCCTTGCAAGAGGTTCGAGAACCAATTTTTTGCTAAGTGAAGCAATGCTGTGGCTCACCAAAGCAATATCGGGATTGTATCCACGTTTCCAGCGGCCGCTGTTAAAAGATTTTGGGAGCTTTGCATTGTGCTCGAGACTGAGCTGGCTTGCTTCTGCCCAGGCTTCAACTGTATCTCCATCCCAATTAGATTCATTGTATACCCACTTTATGCTGTGGCTAGTGAAGTCCCCGATAATTACTTGTGGTTCGGAAGTTCGCAGTGTGTGCATGCGAAATGCACCAACCGGCGGTTTGTAAACTGAGGTAACAGTTATTCCTTTCAGTTGGAGTTTTAAAACTTCAACAACGCCATCTTCAGTCACAGACGTCGATTCAATGATGGTCCCAGTTTTCACAAAAATGGCACTTGCATATTTTGAATGTGGGCGCTCAACTGCTAATGTCATGCCATGAACTTTAGGGCGGTTGTTGGTGGTTCCACGATGAGTTTCTTGCGAGCACAGAACGTCACAGTTTTGATTTTTACAGACGGTTGCAAGAAGTTGTTCTTTGAAGTTAGAGAGACCTTCAACATTTGCAGATACAGAGGAATTCGGTTAATAAATCCACCTTGGGACAGCCGGTTTTGGATTTAATACGCGGCGGCTTTAATAAACGGCGGCTTTAACAAAGGATTAGGACAATTCCGTTCCAAGCAAATTGGATGTAATAAGCGGCTGGATATATTAACCGTGGATTTATTAACCGAATTCCACTGTATTACTTTCAGCGCCGGCCTTGAGAAAGGCCTCCTTGAATCGTCGGAATGACGCTGATATCTGAAGTGGTGTTGGTCAGTGATGCTTCGCATCTTTATAATTCTCAATGGAAGTAGTTATTGCAATTAGTTTGCCTGGTTAGGCGTAACGGTGGTACCACGTGAAGGTTTGCAATACACCACCAGGTAGTATTAGAGTAGGTGCTAATTATTAGTGTAGGTGCACATTAGAGTAGGTGCTAAGTTATGAATATAATTAACCCTATCTCTAAAACTAACTCTAATTATCCCTAACCTACTTTGATATTCGGTTAATGACGTCAGATATGATTGCAACCGGTAGAAAATATCGATATCGATTGCCACGGGAGGAAAATTGATATTGTTCAAACACATTTTGTTATCATCTATCTTAGTGAATAATAGAGTAATGGTAATCGAAAGTAGGCAGAAAATTTTTCAATTACTATTACAATTATCGACTTCTAAAAGTTTTCAATTACAATTAAAATTAGACCAAAATCGTGTAATTAATTGCAATTTTGTCAATTACAATTATAATTTTTCCAAGCCTAGTTTGCATCATTATCATTTAATACTTATAATGCCTAAAACAACACCAAAAACAAAAAAATTAATTAATTAACGCTTTCCACTAGAAGTAAGCTTCACTTAACATTCAATGTCCGAAATTTTGTGTGCTTAGGTTACAAAAATTGTTTAGATACAGAGATGAAAAAATTTGGAATAGTATAGAACAAGATTTAAAAACGCTTTCCTTACAAAAATTCTGCAAAAAGTACAAAAATATATTGCTTCAAAGCTATTTAATTTAAAAGGTCAATTGTTCAAACTTTACGGTATATATTTATTTAACTTTTTAATCAACTCTAAACCTCTTCTTTATATCATGGAGCTGTTTGACTCGAAGACTTTCCAAAGGCCACTTCACAGCTCCTATGTTGACTTATTTATTTATAAGTTATTTTCATCTTTTAAAATTTCTTTTTTGTATGTTTTTGCTGCAGTTAACAATAAAAAATTTCTGCACAAAAAACAATCATCATATTGGGTACCGTTGATTTTGCCCATAATGTCATTATGAAAAGTGAAAATACTTTTATGTCAATTCGGTAAGAGGGGGCGTTATTCATAATATTTTTTTTGTAAGTTATTAAAAAAAGACTTCAGGAATTTACATCTCTTCAGAACTAATCAGAACTTAGTTCTATTTTAGGTGTGTCACAAAGTAGCAATATCCTATAATTTAAAAAGTTTAAGCGCGCAGCTCTATAATTTTACTTTCCCGGTGAGGCCTAACTACTGCAAAAATGTAAACCGTCCGTATCTTTTAGGATATTTAAGCAGAGCCGTCGCTACGGGGGGGGGGGGGGAGGAAGGGGGGCCGTGCCCCCCTAACGACTGCTTGTGCCCCCCATTTGAGTTTACTCAAGATACTGTTTTTACAGCATTACGTAACGATGATGGAAATAATACAATGATGGAAAAAAGAAATAATGACGTTCAAACACAATTCTCCTTTGACGTTTTCTAGATTCTTTGCGAAACTGCTGGCAATCAACTGCTGCATAAAAATGTAACGCAACAATCTGTCTTATTAAAACACCTTTACGGATGTGTCGCAGAAGAGAGATGTAAGCTTACAGAATCGTTACCGGTACTTCGTTAATGATTATGACGTGAAACAATACGTGAAAACGTTTTTTTGCAGACCAGCAGTATTTATGATTTTTAGAGCAACCCTCAAGATTTTTAGGTTACAGTCAGTGGCGCAACCAGGGGGAAGGCACGTAAAAATTCTACCTCAAAATAAAAGCGTTTAAACGTATTTTGGACTTGACCTGATGTAAGGGGGGCTGAAGGGGCTTATAGTAATTATATTTTTTTGAATGACTGCTAAATTATAGCATTATTCATATGGCTTCAAAAATGTACGAAATGTGATTAAAATGGCGGTAAAATCGCTATTTTTTAACGCAAAATCACGAAAATTGCCCAGCGACTGGAACTCTGTCCCCAGATCCCCGTTTGTGACTAGCTTGAGTTGCATAAGCTTGTTCAGCGCCTCGAAACGTTAATTAGACAATTCTTGCGCAAAAAAATTTACTTTTGGTTCAAGCCCCCCCCCTTTTTAGCGAAATCGTGGTTGCGCTTCTGGTAGCATTATAGTCTCTCAAATGTGATACACATGAGCTGGATCAGTTTGTTCAGTACAAGGCCTAAATTAGACAACTTTTGTTCGAAAAAATATTACTTTTAGTTCATCCCTGGTAGCAAAATCTTGGTTGCACGTCTGGTCGCATTCACTACTACAGATAGAGTTTTCAAGCGATTGTGGGCAGCAGACAAACCGAGTTAAGAAACGCTGTCGGTCTTATGGGTCTCTTTGTTCATACATGAGTGCAGAATTTTTAAAATTGTGCATAAGTTGTAGCCATAAAATATTAGTTTTTGTGAGCAAAAGTTCAGTCTATTTTAGTGCCCCCTCAATTTTGACTAGTGCCCCCTCGCTTTATTTGCTCTGGCGACGGCATTGTATTTAAGCATTAACTGGAGTTTGTCGTCGTCGTCGTCGTTGTTTTAACCATTCTTCCAAGTCAGAGTAGAAAAAGAACTGCTGTAGCTCAGAATAATTGCAAGAAAAGCTTCTGTTTGGAAACGATTCCAACTCAAATTGAGTGGATGGGGAAAAAACATTGTACTGTTCTCCTTACAGTAACTGAAATTTTATTAATGGTATTTAAAAACACAAGCATGATCAGTGATCAACTCGTTGAGCAATTGGGGGGAGTGGGCTTTTCGATTTCACCTCTTCCGCCACTGATGCTGGCCGGATGTATTGGAACACTGGGAATATTTAGATGTCCACTCGGCACGAGCTCAAATGATCGGATTAGAATTCTCGAAGCAACAAGCATTAAGTACTGCGTTTGCGATGTGACTGATCCATGAGTGATGACAAAATTGTTTCAATCAAACATTTTGTAAAAGTCGTACCGCTGTTTCCATTCCTGAATCGGCCTGGGGTGTACGAAACATTGAGATCGGCACAGAGCACATTAGACCCTCCTCCTGTGTGGGTGTAATGGGCACCCGCAGCTACCCCTGCGATTAAAAATCAAAAAAAGTTAAAGTAGCCCCGCTACTGTTCCATCGCTTCGGATGTATATGTGCACAAAATTATGAACATTGAAAATATGCCAGCTTTTCGCTGCTACTCTGCATCAATCTTAGATATCACATCATATATGATAAGTGACGCAAGACATCTCTCGACTTTAATAGAAAACCCTTGGCGAAACCAACACAACTTTGAGATTTTCGATTCAAGTTAAATATTGCCTTTGTGTCACTTATTATCTATGAAAGAGTTACAAAGAGAAAAATGCGCAAAATTTTGATGACCTCAAACTAAACAAATTTTACACAATAATTTGATATGTAAAGCAAGTACCCAGAAAATTTCAGTTTTACTTTAAACTGGTAAAAACTAACTCAAAGACAAACAAAACCAAAATACTTTGTAAGACTTTTTTGTTGTCGATTCAAATAATTTTGGTAGTGTCTTAAGTGTTTGCTTATTCTGGAAACAAAGCTTTAATTTTGTGGAAGCTTATTGTTTCAAGTGGAATTGTCGCCCGTGGGACCAGCAGCTGGGACACACCGTAAGTCGGTAACTGAAAGACAACTTACCTTCATAGACCAATATAGAGCCAGTTTCGTCTGTTGGGCAATCTCTTCTTCCCCACCTGATGTACGTTGCCCCACTTGTAGCTGGAAAATAAAACAATTAAATTATATTGCTGCTAGCGGCGGTCGTATCAGATAGCATTGGACAGTGGTGCATCAGGAGGCTGGGCTAATGTTCCGCAGAATTCTTGAAAAAAATGTAACGCAAAACTAGTAAATAAGACTGATCGAGTTCGTTGAAAAGTATAAATCAAATCGTTGAGCAATTATACTTCTTACATTTTGTCGAAGCTTGCAACGAGCGCGCCGGCCCTATCTACGCGTCATTGCGCTGGAACGACACAAATCATAATGAAGAAAGTTGAAATCGCAACAACGGCAAGCCAGTGGATAAAAAGTGTTCGATTTAACCGGTCTGAGAATTTAACCCCAAACCTTTTGTTTCACAGTTTCAGATGCGACCTCACCAACCGTTCGACTAAAACGATGATGATTAAGCTTTCAGCAAAAACATCAAACAAGAATACAGCAATTTATCATTATTTGGTGCGTTATGAAGTATAATCAGGTAACTCCTTCCTTGATTTTTTCGCAGCTAATGGCAAACTTATGGCGATCGATTTGCGCGAATCATCACGGATCACACGCTTCAACACGCAGTTGTTTACGCAACAATACACGCATAATAAAGGGAGCATTGTTAGTTTTTCACCGCTTAAAACTGACTTGAAAACGAAAAAAGATCAGAAAAAAATTTGAGCCAGTAGACCTACGCAGCTGGGCTTAATTTGCTTAATTATTCCTAAAACAAGGTAAAATTACTAATTTTTGAAACTTTCCACAATTTAGTTAGAATGTTTTAAATGGAAGCTTTTACGTCGAATTAAATAGAAATTTTTTGAATGACATAATCTCAAATCTAAATCTTCTTGATTAATTTTGATGAGTAATATTTAACAAATTGTAGGTTCAACACTATGGTATAAATTTTAAATTGTTTACAACTGCACTCGTACCGTATAGATTAGTGAAATATCCGAATTCCAGAGTGCTTTTGTCTAAAAATTAGTAGGAAAAAAATGAGAAGTAATATTATTTAGACGAGACAATACCAGAGTTGTAAGTCGGGCCGGGCTTTTCGGGTCGAATTCTGGCCAAAAGTTGACAAACATTTCGGCTTAATTCGGGCCTGAAACGTAATTTTTGTCTTACGTGCACAAAACTATAATCAAAATAACTTGACAACATAGCTAAATTTTTCACACCCAACTAAATTTTCGGGTTTTTTCGGTCATGATTTGAGCTTCAAAATAGTTTTCGGGTTCGGGCCGGGTACGGGCTTATATTTTCAGGTTCGGGACTGAACAAGTCGGCCCGCTTACAACTCTGGACAATACTACATAATTTAAACCGCTCCTCTTCTGTTACTGATAAGTTGAAATTAAGAAGCTCGAGTTTGTATTACACAGCTAATATTCGAAAAACATCTGATTCAAGATTAAGAAAGGCCAGTTTGTCAAAACAAACTTTTGTGATAAACACTTCAGTTTGAGATCTAAAAATAATTAATTTTAAGACGAAGCAATACTTCGAAAATCAACAAAGAATTGATCTTACGAACTTAATTCAGCAAAACATAAAACTTTTCCACAATCATCAACCAAATCTTAATTAGAGCTTATGACAGACTCTATTTGCTGCTCGCCAAGGCGTAGGAAATTATTCTATGTAGCCATTATCCATATAAAAAAAATATTGTGATCTTCAGTTTAATCTTTCTGCTTCTAACGGTCTAAACCATAACTTAAACGCAAGGCATGGTATACAATGGAATGGAAGACGATTTTTTCGTATTCCGTACTGGAAATTTTCTTCTGTTCCATTTTCATTCCATACCAAAATTTTTCCATTCCATCCTAAAATTTTCTTCCATATTCCATTCCATACATTCATACCAAGGTAAGTTTGGACCGGAAGCAACGCGTTATTTGTTTTGCACTTTTGCAACGTTAAGCGTACTTTTGCCAGTAATCGCTAACGAAGGTAAGCAGTATGGTACGATACATTTCATCCCATATTTGAAGCACTATTGCAATGATTTACCACAAAAATTCACTCAGCATAAAAATATCAACCATAAGCGTAACCAAGATTTTTGATTGGGGTCGGGGGCAAAACGCAAATCACATGCAATGACAGCATCAGAAATTTTCAAAAGGTGGGATTTTTATGGGACAGAGATACCGTACAATGAAAGGTCAGAAGCCGGGACCTGTGTGTGTGGCACATAACCATGATCTTGCTAAAGGGAAAGACCTTCAACCAACAGTTATTAAGTTTTCCCAAAATATCTCAATTGGGAGACGTGGTGAGCTAACTAGTGTCAATAAAAACGCGACGCAGACGGGGGTTTGGGGATGGAGTCCCCAGCCGCTGGAGATTATAAGAATCTTAGAGTGAAACCCCAAGTTTTTAGAGCCATTTGAAAGAACCTTGTTTTTAAGATTTGAAAGCCAACTGAAAAGCTCCTATATTGTTTAGTCTTGCCTTTACCTACAGGTCAAGCCCAAAACACGTTAAAAATTGTGCATTTTTGGCTTAAATTTTGTAAGTGACTTGGCCCAATTAAGGGAAAGCAAAATACATTGCCTCCACCAAAAATTTTTGAAGTAAATAATAAATAATAATTCACTTGCCTTGGAGATTTTTGTCTTGAAAATAACCACTTTTAGGAGTATATGTACGACCAGGGGGCTCAGGCCCTTCAATTCAAATTTAATAATTTACCCAATAAGCTTTTCCTCTTGCTGATTCCTTTTTTAATATTTTGTCGTGTAAAAACTGGCGAGGTGCAGGACTATTGTTATTTGAAGTTGGTGTAATGGATGGTTGCTAATCATGCATATCATTATGTTCATAAAACGGTTAGATAAGGGTCTGAGGTTGCAAATTTTAGGACGAAACCCTGAATTTCTCCCGGGTTATACGTTTAAATGGCTTGGCAAGAATTTGAAGTAAGGGAGCCCCCTGGTCGTCAATATTAGTATTATTGTTATTACTGTTGTTCGCGAAAACCCTAAAACAAAGTGAAACTGAAAAAACAATAGGCTTTGCTCACAATATTTTTATCATCGGTGGCATTTCAATTCGGGGGCGGGCCCCTGGCCTTCCTGGCTACGCCTGTCTCAACCACTTAATCAACTGGCAATAGGTTTACCGATATGCTCAGGGTTTAATGATTGCAAGTTTGTAATCACACCAACTATGAAATTTAGCAGAGCCAAACAGCAAAAATCATTTTAAAAACATTCCAAAAAAAGCTTAAAGGCAAAACAGAAAAACAGCAAAGAATTAAGCTCAATGAAAGAAAATACAATAATCTTTGTTTACGATGGAAAAGTTTTGTCACTTGGCAAATTGTTATTCTCGAAATAAAAAATAAACCTGTCAGCATCACTGCTACAGCAAATTGCAATGAACATATTCTATGATGTGATGATCCTATGCCTACTCTATTTGCGCAATGCTCATAACCGTATTACCCTATCAATTTGTCCCAGATGATTAGTTGCTAAACGCTTCCACATATTTTTGGATATTACCACACGTATATATTTGTCTGTAAACGCCATGTGCAAAATCTAGTATGGAATTGGTATGGAAGTATGAAAAATTGTCTTCCATTCCATTCTTGAAATCTTCCATTCCATTCCAGCATTTTCCATATTCTATACCGAAACTTCCCTTCCATTCATTTCCATTTTTCATTCCGTACCACGCTCTGCTTAAACGAATAAACTGGCATTCAGGTCGGGGAATTCCCAGCTGTTCTTTCTCATAAGATTAAGAAATATTTTAACATTTTAGTCGCTAAAGCTAAAATATTTGTTCCAAGATACACTGCAGGCCTATAACAGTTTAAAGTTGATGATTTTACCTTTAAAAATTTTGTCATGTTAGATTAAATTGACCAGAAAAAATTAAAAAAGTTTACTTGTTTTTCTAAATAGTAAATCCAAGAGTGTTTTTAAACGGTTGTTGTCAAAATAAAGTAGAGGTTAGAATTTTTCATAAAGTAGAAGCTTTGTAAGTAAAAATTTGTCTAATTTTTCAACAATATTAATCTTCTATAACAACGCTGTAGTAGGTCAAAAGGGGAAAAATTATTTAGCCATAACTTTACAATGAAGTACTGTAATTAAATTGAAAATGGCAAGACGATGAATTTTAAATTTGGAAAGATGCATTGCTATACATTTTAGACCAACACATTGGTGAATAGTGAAAGACTTGACCTGAAGGCCCATTTAAATTTCCGAATTCGTCCGATTTGTGTCTTCGAGCCCTCGCTCCGCCATTAAAGATTGAAGCAGCTATCATTTGAAACAAAAAAATAGTTTTTACTTCGACGTTGAGATTTTGATGATTGATGTTGATACTCTGCATATCTAGTGCTGGGGTAGAGATTAGGCTTATGGTAAGTTCGGCGAACCTACTTGTGTTGGCAAGATAGGCTTACGTAGGCTCCCGCCAACTAAGCCAACACGCGTTTACCCTTTGGCTACAAATCGGAATGTAGCCAAAAATTTGACCAAGATATTTTTTCTTGGTGTTCACCCATTTTCCGGCCAAAAACTGGGGATTTTTTCGGACCTACACTATCGTACCCTACCCACCTTTTTGTTTAACACGGCAGCACTGCACATATCATCTATGGCTTATCATTAACCTCTTTGCAAATTGTTCCTAGTATAACAAGATCATCTTTCTGACTTACGGAGGCTGTCTTAAATTATGAATATTTTCGCTATGTTTAACGATTTTTGGAAGCTGAAATTGCGTCATTAAATGCCTACTTGCTTGACTGGTTACACTGAGAATCGAACAATCACACTCCGGTTCCGATGCTGATTGTGCGAGTGACTAGCGCTTGTGAACTTTTTGACTTCATGCTACTCTACGTTTTGCTGGTCTATTTTTACTATACAATCTACATGTTCAAGTTGCGCAACAGTGACGAAGTTACTGAAAGGCAAAACAAAGCATGTGGAATTTTTTGGAAAGTTAATAAATATGTTGCAACATGTCAGCAAACATGGTACCGAAAATTTCGCACTTTAGACTTAAAAGAGCATTCAGGCCAGAGTTTTTTCGTTCGGATTTTTCTGAAAACATCTTGGCAGATCTAAAGATTAACTTCACCAAATTTGAGTTTTCTGCAACCTTCCCTTTCCGAAATGTAACAGCTTAGAGTTCCCTTTAGAAAGGCTTTTAACCCTTAGAAATTTTAGCAGGGTTGCCAATTACAAACAAAATTTCAGAAATTTTCTGCATGTTGATTATTTTCTATAAATGTTTTGCGGCTGAGTTGTTATCAAGACAAAGTAAAGGATCTGAATTGTAAATTAGCTGCTTTGAAGTAATTGTAAGCCAGCTTTCTCAAAGTTAATCTTTTGTTGTAGAACTGACAAATTGGCTACACTGATATAGAAAGATAATTGCTAATTTTGACCGGTCATACTTTAAAAACGGAAAACATATAGAAAGTTTAAATTTGGTGAGAATGCATTTAAGGCTTTAACACTTTGGCCAACAGTGAAAAACTTAATTTGAATGCTCTTTTAAAAACATAATCTTAACCGAGTTTTGGACTGGAAGCTTTGAGCTATAGAGGTTTTTTGTTTGAAAATGGTTGAAAATGTTTTACTGATATCAGTTTAAATTAATTATTTTTCTCTTAAATTTTGAGCAAAAATGAGCTTCGTGTTTTTAACTTCTAATATGAAACTATCGTTCAAAAAAATGAATTCAACTTATTTTCAAATGACATCAATTTTTGAGAAACTTTTTATGCTCTTTTCAAACTATTTTAAAATGTTGTTTTGGCGGCATATTTATCCTTCAGTCTTTCGACAGACGCAAACAAATTAATAACTGTTGGATTAATTGTACGCTTTTCACTGCGAAAGTATACTTTGCATAGGCGTTTTCAGGGGGAGCCCAATAGGCAGGGGCGCCAAAAGCCGAGGGTGGGCCCGGGGACAACTCAAATATTACGCATCTCTGGCTTTGTGCAGTCCAAAACATGCAAGGAAAATGGCACGCATTACTCCGGATTTTCAAGTGATCTCCAAAAAAGGTTTTCAACGAAATTGAAACGGTTTTTCCGTCCAAATTCAGGTGATCCACCCCAAAATAGATCTTCGATGTTCCATTTCGATAAGCCTTATGAAGCCCATTGGGTCCTCTCATGGGCCCCTTCAAGCCCATGGGCCCCCTAAAACCCGTCGGCACCGGGGTCATTGTACCCCTCTGCCCCCCCTCTCGGAGGCCCTGCCAATAGGGCCAGGCCCCCCTCGATTGAAATGACGCAAATGACGAAAAGTCTATTGCTTCCTCAGTTTCAGTTTCTATTAGAATCTTCGCGTGCAACAGTACACGCGTTGACGCGTACTACAGCAATTAACAATAATATTGACGACCAAGGGGCCCGTGCCTACCAATTCAATTTTTCCAACCAATTTAAATGTATAGCCGGGGCGAAATTAAGGGTTTTTCTTCAAAAAGTTGCAAGGTACGATCCTCGTCTCACCTTTTTACGAACGTAATGCAATAACCAGAGCCGGATTTACCGTATGGCACAGTGCCAGGGGCCCAGCGCTCAGACATAGGCGTAGCCGAGGGGGCCCAGAGGGCCGGCCCCCCCAAATTAAAATGACACCAATGATAAAAATGTGACGAAAAAGTCTATGTTTTTCAGTTTCAGTTTCTTTTAGCATTTTTGCGTACAGCAGTACACGTGTACTACGGTAATTAACAATAAATTGACGACCAATAGGCCTGGACGCCCTGGATTCAATTTTGGCAACCAATTTAAATGTATAACCCAAATGAAATTAAGGGTTTTTGTCCTAAAAGTTGCAACGTCAGGCCCTCATCTAACCTTTTTTATAAACATAATGAAATAACCAGGGCCGGATTTACCATATGGCACAGTGCCAGGTGCCCTGCGCTCAAATGGTAAGACATTTATTTGGTCTTCACCTATATTTGGCAGGAAGATGTCGCGAAAATCCCCAAAGTACCAGGGGTCCGGCGCAATGTAAATCCGGCCCGAGCAATAACATGCTGATAAGTAGGTCTAACCATCTATTATACATTTTTCGATAACAATTTCTTCCACTTCGCTAGTTTTTACGCGAAAAAATACTTTCAAAAAATAACGAGGAGAAATGCTCATTGAACAAAGTATTGAATTTGAATGACGGGGGCCTGGGCTCCCAGGCCGTACATGAACTCCTATACCTGCTTATTTTCATGACAAAACGAAAATCTCTTAGGAAAATCTTCAAGTGGGTTATTATTTACAGCTAAAATATTGCAGGAGGCAATGTGCCTTACTTCCTTACTTTAAGGAAGTAAGGCATTTTGCTTTTCGCAAAATCCTGATTTGGTGCCAAAACCAGGCCTCGGCTTCTGATCTTCCACTTTACGATATCTTTGTCCCACAAAAAGTTTTTCTTTTGAAAATTTCTGATGACGTCATTGCATGTGATTTGTGGTTTGAACCCCCTCTCAATCAAAAATTCTGGTTACGACTATGATACTTTGCCTTTTGGAGGAATGCGCACCCGCTTAGAAGTACTGTTTCCAGAGATCCAAATTTCTCGTAGATTTCTTTGAATTCTTGCCCACTGAATTTGCTGCTTGTTCGAAGCCACCAAGCAAAAAATCTTCGTAAAGCGTCTTGACGAAGTACGCAACAACGTAGTCGGAGTGCGAGTTGAACCCAGATCATTTACGTTTGAGATCGTCGTGAAAACGTATTTTTGCCCTTTTAGCCAGACTGCCGACAAACACGTCTATACCCAACAAGTGCATGCATAATTAAAACGCAAAAAAATGAAAACTCACTTGTCTGCGTAACAATCTATAAAAATATTATCAATGGAGTGATGAACTACTGATAAACCAATTATTATCAATTATTATAATATTCGATTAAGTGGGAAGCGTGCGGGCCGGGTTCAAGCAAATCTTCGTGACACTCATTGTCATTCTTCGCGTAAACTATTAAGACCAAAAGATTTTATTTTTTATTCGGTAGCTTTGTCAGTGGTAATTTCAGAACCGCTGAGAGGTCTGATAATTAAAACTTATAGTTTCTTAGAAACTTCCGGAGCCAATTATTCAAGAATAGTACAGTAATGAGATTCAAGAATATTTATCTTGGCTAATTTGTCAACAACACAGTAGCTCAAATGGAAAGCATCGGGTAGTGATCGAAAAATTGCTAGATCCCGGTTCCAGTCCCGAGCTGGCTGTACATCATTGTTACCTTGGGAAATACATTCTACTAAAGTTTCCGATTGGGGCCGAGCAATCTACCCGCTGTGGTGGTCCAGCCTGATAAAAGACTTGCAAACATAACCCAAAACAAACAGGTGCAAATAGCATCGGTGTGGCTAGACAGAAGCAAGCTGCTTTGGCTCATGCGCATTTGCGCGTGAATAAATAAATCAGCATTGCAATTTATTATTATTTTTTCCATTTAGAAATACTATTGCCCAAAACAAGACGCAATTTAGTAAAACAAGGGTTTTTCCTTCTCGTTTTAAAACCCAAAGAACCTGCCCCGGTAGTTTAAACTTCTCATACATCTTGCCGTCCAGGAGCCTGCCTCTTCTGCAAATGATGAGAGTGTTCTTCAGTTGCCAGACTCATTTCATTGAACGATGATTGAATTAAACTGAGTTTTTCTTCCAACCTAAAAAGATGGTTTGGCAACTAATAAGCGGACGTTTTGAGTTAACGGGAGAAATAAAATCATTTTTGGAAGTGTGCTCTGTGCACCCCTTCTACCGTGAAACATTAGCTTGTTTTATCAGAATTTTGAGGGTTTTTCTACTATTTTGACTCCGATTTTGCATTTAAAACCATTCAGAGTTCGTTGGAGTAGATCGAGTGTCCGGAGTTCTAACGGTAAACTTGGGTTCGATATCCAGTTAAGAAATCAAAAAATATTAATGTTGCAATTCATAGCTTTTTCAGTTGACGCTTTAATTTCCCTCAAGTTTCCGTGCTGTTTAATTTTAGGTTTTGTAACTATATTTGAAGCAGATGGTAAAACTGGAATAAACTCAACTAAAAAAGAAAATTTGAAGTGAGGCAAAACTGAGCATATTTGCTTTCATGCTTTATCAACTTCACATATCATTTTGAAGATGTTATTTTAATTTTGATTTTTTTAAATAAAATAATTTTGCTGACTCACTTTTCCATTGCAATTCTATTGGATTCGTGTCCGTAATAAAACGATCCCACACACATCAAAGCTCCGGCAACCAGAACCAAAGTTCGTTTCGCCATCATCCGCCATGGCATTTGATTGATTGGCGATCTACGCTTCACTTTAATATAGTCGTTGGGAAATATTTCTTCAATTTTCATGATTGGACAAAAATTTACATCAGTCAGTTTCTAATCAGCAGTGTTGCTATTGGTTCGCCTTACTAAAAACTTTTTGCACTTCTGTATTGGTTACCATACAATTAGTTGATCTTATTTTACGAATAAGCTACTTGAAGATGATAAGCTATACCAAATGGAAAAGTTTTAAACTTCTTTTGCTGTAGAAGTGATATTACCGCAAATCAGTTTATTACAGAGGAGGGAGCTTCTAGGCAGGGCCTACGAGAGGAGGATTCAGGGGGTACATCGTACCCGGGCCAGGGCTCAAGGGGGGCCCAGAAGAGTTCAGGTTTCCGCGTAAAGTTTTAGTATTGCACCATAAAACCGTAATCAAACTAGCCTACAGCAAAAATATCAGTCAGACTATTCTGTTCTGGTAATTGGTCGCTATTTTTGCTACACAACCTTTAGGGCATCCGATAGTGGCCGATTTGATTAAAAAAAGAGGAAAATGTATCAAAAGCCATACACCGATATTAACGTTTTGTTACATTTCTCTGACTTGAGAGCCCTAATTCTACAGTATAACAATGTACGAGAGCCCTCATTTCCAGGGATTCAAAAGCATTTCAATCTCAGAGAGCGGAGTCAAAGCTGACATACTATCACTACTATCATTAAGTAACTCACTCTATCTGTATGAGTTTAATACAGAGATGGAATCGGGCCGAGTTGGTTCAGCCCGAACCCTACCCGAACCCGAAGAAGTAAGCCCGAACCCGATCCGAAACCGAGGCCTCATAAGGAAGCCCGATTCCGCCCAATAGTAGTTTTTCCTGTTCATTAAGTAGGCTATGCTAGATAGTTCGATGTTAATGTGCAGCAAACCAGTTTTATTGTAAAAAGAAGTAAAACAAAAACACACAAACAAATCAATCAATTGTAATTATTAGCTAGTGTGCCCTCGATTGAGCCCGACTGAGCCCGATTTCTCTTTGGAAAGTTAGGCCTGAAACCCGGCCCGGCCCGAACCCGACCCGAAAAACCCTACCCGAAAAACCCTACCCGACTTCCATCTTTGGTTTAATAGATATTTGGGTTTGTAAAGTTTGTAATTGCTGATGACTTCTTAAAACTTTTATCAGTAAAATATTTGGATTTGCAATATTAAACTCATTATATATTGTATAATATTGTGTCAATGTCATCATTCCTCACTTCACATACTTACTTTCATGTATATCACGTTTACTGCTAGTCAATTTAAGCAAGTTTGTTGCTGGGATGTTGATCAAATGCTGTATTTTACCCTCGAGAGACATAAAAAGTGCTAAAGCTTACGGGGTTCCGCCCCAGACCCCGCTGGGGAAGCTCACAGCGCTCCCCCAAACCCTCTAGCTGAATATAAATCAATTTTATATCTAGTTGTGTTTTTCATAGGTCCTAACTGTATGCGAATATCGTTATCCCCTCACTTTTGAATGAAGCTCTACACCCATCCGACAAAAAATGATTTAACGGTATGGGCTCCAAGAAAGCTTGGGGGGCCCAATAAGATTTGGGGGTCCGGTATCGACCTTCGTATTCCCTGGAAAATTTTCTCTCTGAGGCCCTGCTTCTAGGTTGAAAGTAACAGAAGTTCTAAATTGTTGCAGTGGTGCAACATGGGGAAATAAGGGGACTTCAGACCATTTAACCAGACCAAGTCACTTAGAACATTTAACCTAAAATTACAAGCGTTTAAATCTGTTTTGGACTTGACCTGTAAGTAAGGGGGGGACTGAAGGGGCAGTTTAATTCTTTCGAATAAAATTTGAGCAATTTTATTTTTTCAAATGACTCTAATATCAAGCGAAAATGTGAATCAAATCGCGCTAAAATAGCAATTTTTTGCCGAATAATCACAAAAATTGCCAAGCGTCTGAAGGCGAAGCTCCCAGACCCATAGTCTCCGGTAAATGCCTCATGGCCCCATGGTATCCGTCCTCCTCCAGACCCCATGTACCCGTGGCTCCAAGCCTCCCATCTCTAATATGCATAAGATGTACCAGTTTAGTCGGAACGCTGTCTAAATGAGGCATCTTTGTAATCATATTACTTCATTTGTAATCATCTAAATCTTTCGAACAAAATTTGTTTAACTTTTGGTTCAAGCTCCAACCCCTTAGCAAAATTCTGGTTGCACCCTTGAGCCTTTTTTTATTTTTATCTTTTATTATTATTTCAATTTTCATTTCGTGTTTCAGCTGGCTGTTTTTAATGTGACATCATCAAAATTTTTCAATGTTGCCAAAAAGAACATCGTTTTTTCGATGGTGTAGCCTAATGTAATAAAAGGTTCAGATAATTGTACTTTGATGGTAAATAATGATCACTAAACTGACGTCATCAAACCTTTTGATAGCATAACGTACTTTTCAATGTAAATCTGCATGATACAGCGTTCCATGGCTTCACCATTTCAAAACATTAACGTTGTTTTTATTTTAAGCTTCATCGAAAGCTGATGGTATTAACTAAAGTTGACTCTTAAATTCAGAAATTTTGATTTAGCAGAACATTAAATGCGGGCAGATTTGCTCATACCCTTAAAATTGGAGAGCCGATAGGTACCTATTTTTAAAATAGGCCTACTTTTAAAAATGTTGCTCTATCCTGTATAACAAAACCAGTTTTTGAAAGTTAAAACAGCATTTCGAAGTTAATAATCCTTCATAATCTTCCAAACCAAACGAGTTTTAAGTTTTGCCTACGTTAGACATAGTTTATATACCATAAACTCGATTGTGGTTTTTAGCAGCACAATCATTCTCCTGCCTTCATATTTTATTCCTCGCCTCCGGCATCTGCAAAGATATTGTTGTGCTCACGTTTGCGAGTTCACCAAACGCACGCAACCGCGTTTCTTCAATGAATCATCACCTTTTCAGCATGACTGGTTCGGGAGCTCTGGGAATAAGTGCTTTTCAGTGGGCTGTTATAGTTTTTTCTTTTAATCAGCCATATTACAGCAAAAGACAAAGTCTTTGAAACAAGCATTTTTTTTTCATCGCTAAACGTTTTCGATCGTAATGGAAAGAAATTGAATCAAGCTCTTAGCCGAAGATTTAGTTTTTCTCTTAATCTTTTGTTGACTCATTTCGTTCTATTCTTGGCTTTAACTGGACTTTGCGAAAAGTATTTTCTTCATTACTGAGTTTTACACCGAAAACATTTAAACGAGAGGTTTGTTTAATTATGTTTTGCTTACTTTTGAGTTTGATTAATTGTTCTTTGTTGGTTGCTTTTTGTTAGGATACTGTGATCGTTGTATTATGAACCAGCAGTAAAACATAATAGGGTTGAGGTTGGTTTCGGGGCCGTTTTTACAGCAGTTTTTGAAACATTTACGTAAAGGGGGCGAGTGATTTATTAAAAATAAAACTCACAAATCAGTCAAAACTTTGAAAATGGCCCAAAACAAGCAATCAAATTTGATCGCTTGTTGTAAAATACTGAAAAATAATAAGCTCGGGAATAGGATGGGGAGAGGGCTATTCAGTATTGGTTGAAGGGGCATTCACCAATGACCAAAATGTTGTGGGAAAAGCTTGCAATAACCAAGTTTGAACTTTCTACATCTTACCGTTTTCAAGATATTGCAGTTCAAAGTTAACAATTTTCCTCATATTTCGGTGTTGCCATTCTGTCAGTATCGTGACAGAAGATCTAACTTTTGAAAAGTTAGTTTGAATTTACTTGAAAAACAGCTAATTTACAATTCTAACTCTTTACATTGCTTTAACAAAAACACTGTAGCCAACATGCCCTTATTGAGGGTTACGAACACACAGTAACTTTTTGAAACTTTGTTTTTAGTTGGCAACCCTTGTAGTTGGCAACCAAGTTTCTAAGAGAAAAAAGACTTTCTAAAGGGAAATCTAAATTGTTTTTTCCTTGAAACGGAACGTTGTAGAAAGCACAAACTTGGTAAAGTTAGTCTTTGGATCTGTCAAAAAATTTTCAGACAAAACCGAGCAAAATTTTTTTCGACTAGAATGCCTTTTAATTCACCAATCTCTTCTCTCAAATCTTGTTCCGTTAGGCATCAGCTCTCTCCGAATTATCTTTTTCTATAACATACAAACAATATAGATTACTCCTTGTGAGTTTTATTAAAGCATTTTTTTATGATTTACCAACTTGTGAATAAGAGAACTAAAATTTCACCCTTGGCGCCTCTCGCATATAGCCCATTTATGTACCCAGTTCAATCATGTTTTTGGACATCTAATTTTTATGCCACGTTTTAAAAGCATTCATTTTTATCAAAATAGATCTAAAATTATTAGAGTTTTGCAAAAAAATACAAAATTGTTTGTATTTTATTTGAAAACAAAAAAACTAAAAAAACATTGCAAATTTTTGGCTATGCGCCTGTTTCTGCTTAAAATTTGCTGAAAAGGCCCGGTTTTGTGGTTTTGATGTTTTCTGATTTTTTTTCTGAAAAATTTGATGTTTTTTGAAAAGCTCTTTCTGGCATTACTGTTTTGCGGTGTGTGGTAGTTGAAGCATCTGGCGTGTGATAGACCATGGATAGGCAGGTGCAGCTTGATTCTAAAAGCTCTTAAGGTCCGTTTGCTATCTCCTGGCCAAGATAATGCAGAATGGTCAACGAAAATGCAATTACAATTTATTAAAAATTTTTCTTTAAAAAAGTCTCTTTCTTAAATTTTGATCAACAGCACCTTTTTAGGCCAAGACTTTTGGCACTTAAAAAATCAAACAGTTGTAATTGGTATTAGCAAGCATGGCATTACGGTACGGTACGCCTCATCTTTTGCTGAAAAGTACGGCACGCTTGTACGGTACATTCTTTTTAGGAAGGTTTGTGACTTCGTGAACGGTATTTCGGTATGCTATTAGAATGTTCGCTCTAAACGTACCGCACCATATTTGAAGGCGTCATATGAGTTAAACAGCTCCTAACTTGGCAAAACTGATATTCATGAATCCTATTTTAAAATGCATATGCGGTTAAACCTTGTTTGAAGAGCGGAAAACTCAAACTTTGGAAAAACTTGAGCAATTTTCTTGCTTACGTACCGTACCTCACAAGGACGGTACTTTTAGAGCGTATACTACTATCTTTTGATTGACCTACATTGCGAACCTTTGTACGGTACTGATAACTTTTGAAGTTTACCTTGTTCAAATTTTGAACAAATATCGCACTGCCATCCTTTGGTATTAGACACGAGAATAGTGTAAACCGGAATATCGTAATCATAGTTTTATTTACTCGCTGATTATTTAAGCTCCATCAGCTCCTTAGACAGCGCTGACATTGACCTGCCTAGGTAGCCATGTGATTGATTGGCAAAGAATATCTTTCAGTGAGCAGTCGGCTAGTACTCTATAATTTATAGTGGTCTTGTGTAAAATTGCCAAATTGGTCACTTTTCTGACCACACTAAGCTGAGATATGAGGACCTCCATTCTCCAGTACCTCCAGGCCTGGTTTTGGTTTTAGTTTAGGAAATAAACTGAACTGAAATTTATTTTGTTACTTGTTACTGATAAAGAGCACAAGGTAATGCAAAAATTAAAAACTATATACATTCAGCATGAACTTGTCAGCAGCGTGGCCGAATGGGTAAAGGCGTCGTTTTTACGACGACCCTGATCGAATGATCTGGGTTCAACCCGCACCCTAGTCACGCTGTTGCGTCCTTGGATAAGAGGCTTTACGATGATTATCTTTGCTTGGTGGCTTCGAACAAGCAGCAAATTCAGTGGACTAGAATTCGAAGAAATCCACATGAACATTGGATCATCAAAAATTTCTAAGCAGATGCGGATTCCTCCAATCACGAAGTAGTCCTGGTAATGAAAAGTGTGCGGATCGTGCAACAAGTTAGCGTTTGACGCTGTCCGGTGGCAGGAGGATAAATATGCGCTACAACAACAAGTTAAAAAATATAATCAAACAGGCTCTAGGAGACTTCGAAGGGGCTGATTTTGTCTTCGTGTCTGCATCCACCTAAACGCTCGCTACTACTGGCAACTGCAGTCTATAGGGTTTAAATGTAGCAAGAGGAGATTTCATCTGTGACACGAACTGTGAGTTTTGTAGCCCTGTTCTGGTGTTGTGTTTTGTCTCCCGGTTAACATTAATCTTTTTTCTAGCAAGATCGTTTCAAACACACTTAATAAAAAAAAAAAAAATAATAATAATGCAGGTTTATCGACTTCAACTAGACCTGGTGAAAGCAGGTCTTTCGCTCTGAAGCCGTCTCATAAATTATATACACGACAACACATAAGTCATGCAGCATAGAAACAAGCAAGGGAAGTAAATGCGTACAGTTATTACAGAAAACAAAAATAACAAAACCCAAATCAAAAAATAACAAATTCAAGAGTGTTGCAAGATTGCTATAAATTAAGGAGAGAATCAGTACAAACTTATACCTATAGACTGAATGCTTCACGAAATAAGTAAGTTTTTAAGTCACCTTTGAATCTTGAAATTGTCAGTGGTGGGCACTAGGCAGTACCGGTAACAAATTACTTCGTAAATGTTAATTTCCATTAAAAATGTTTAAATGGCAGCTTCTTCTAGACCTTCAGCCAATCAAAAATTTTTTTTCTGTTTTGAATGACACAGGGTCAGGCATAGGCGTAGCCAGGGAGGAGGCAAGGCCCGGGCCTTCTCAATCGAAATGTCACCAATAATAAAAATGTGACAAAAAACACTTGTTTCTTCAGTTTCAGATTCTTTCTTTTGCATCTTTGCGTACTACATAAATTAACAATGATATTGACGACCAGGAGGCCCGGACCCCTTAATTCAATTCTTTGCCAACCAATTTTAATGTATAACCCAGGTGAAATTACAGGTTTGCCTGAAAAGTTTTTACCTCAGGCCCTCATCTAACCTTTTTATGGGCATAATGTAATAACTAGCACATGACCCCCTCGTTTGGAATTTGGAAAGAAAATGTGGTTAGAAAAACAGGCTGAATTTGGTTTAAGACCCTTTGTTTTGGTTTTCACCTTAATTTGGGCAGAAAAAAGGATTAAGTCTGAGTGAGAACTTTTATCATTCAGTCTTCATTATTCTCGAATTTTTTGCCCCCCTCCATTCGAAAATCCTGCGTACGCTAGTGTATGGTGCAGTACCAGCTACAGTAGGGGCCCCCGCACTCAGATGGTGAGACTTTTGTTTGATCTTCACCAATATTTTGCAGAAAAATGTTGCGAAAATTTTAAAAGTATCAAGGGCCCCGCGCATTGTTAATCCGGCCCGGGGCATTGTTAATCCGGCAATAAAATGACCGAGCAAATTATTGAATTTGAATTCACGGGGCCTGAACCCCCTGGTCGTGCATGTACTCCTGTGACGAATTGGTTATAATAATTAATGTTCATTAACTCCGTAAATTATAGAAAAACAAACGTCACAATAAATTTTAAATAAAACTATATTTTATTGCACCAATTTCTAAACCAACCAAAAATAAAATAAACTTAAACGATTTAACTGTAAATAAAATTCAAACAAAATACTTGACTTGAAATGAAAACGTCGACGTTGATGAAAAATATGCTGCTGTTGTTGCTTGTTGTCCCAAATCCAAAGGAGTACTCAAAAAAGTTTCCTGCGTCTGAGTTCGGACAGTGAGAAAAAGGCAAATGTCACGCCACCAATCGGCGCATGCTCTAAGCAACCTTCTTGCAAAGGCCAACAGCGACGCGAAGTCACATGATTAGCATTGTTACAGCACCGATCTATTTTATTTGCCCTGTTAAATTTTCGAACTCGGCTCTTTTATTTGGCTCTTATTTTTGCTGTGTTAGTCTGCGCGTCATTGTGTTTTTCAATTTTCGCACGTTTCGTTCGACGCCTAATTCCCGGCACAACGCGCAGCTCTTTTGCTTTTTTGCCGAGTTCTACCGTTTAGTCTTTTATTTCATTTTGGGATTTGAAGCAAGCGGACGTTTTATTTTTGTAAGTTTAGTCACACGGCATCGTTACTTTTTGTTTTGTTCCCTGGGTTAATTTTCAAATATTTATCTGCCGTGCCGTGTAGCTCTTAAATTTATTATAAATTTCTCAATAAACCTCTGCTGGAATTTAACTTCAATTTGTGGAAACAGCACGGGCGGTGACGGCCCCAGTCTCGAATCGCTGGGCAACCTAAAAAACCTATCTTTACGCTATAGTTACAGAAGGCGTATGTAACATAGAAAGATAAAATATTTGTCTCAACCCAGAAGAATTTTGGAAAAGTTGGATATCGTTACGGTCTGTTGGAAATTCATCTACTGCTCGCCTTATTCTTGCATCGCCACGTTTCGCCGGGTTTCAAGTTGGTTTATTATCGGGTTCGATCGCTCTTGACTTCTTTCGAGCGACTTTCATTTCTTGAAGAATCCATTCTCAGCGGTGGAACTTCTCCCTTTGGCATCGGTGGAAGCTTCAACTCTTTGGTTTGGTGCCAGTGCACTTTTATTTCTCGAAGCCACATCGTTGCTGCTGCGGAAGACGCTATTCAAGCTCTCCGCCACGTCGAAAGATCGTCTCTACTCTGTCAATTTGAGCGTCGTTCTCAAAGCTGTGGTGAAACAATTTGTTTCATTCAATTTTGGACTGCCTTGTCTATCGAGAAGGTATTTGTGGTATTTTTTATTTTTGCGGTGTGATTGTGAGTACTGTAAACAATGTCTGATTTACGTAAATTTTCGGGCCGATCATGCTCGAATTCTAGTCAACCTCGACCTGATGAGTGTGAACTTAGTGTCGATCAAATCGATGACCCATCTGTTAGTAATACTGAGTGTCTAACTACTGCTGCTGAACACAAAAGTTGGAATGATGTTTTTTCTAATTTATCTATCGGTAATGATAATGGTTCTAGCGCCTCTGAAAGGGAATCAAACCCCACGGGCCCCGTTCCTTCGGTTAATATCCGAAGAAAAATTTTGACTATGCGCAGAAAGCTGCTATTGGATTTAAAACGTTTGCATAGTGCACTCACTGACTGTACATCCCCTAATCATTTTTTTGAACACAAATTACCGTATTTCGGTTTTGTGGAAGAATCCTATGAAAGTCTTTTGCGCACGTTAGACAGCTTAAATGACGTTGAATTTAAAAAGGCAATGTCTGAAGGCATCGTTGACTCCTTTGAACTATGTTCAAAATTATTCGAAAACTGTCAAACACGTTTTTTAGAACCGTGCGGAAACTAATTCTGATAAAGAAGAGGAAGATGAAATTAAAGCTTCTGATAGTGCTTCTCAAATTAGTGTGAGCACATCAATTGTTTCTGAAAAGTCTAATCTTGCGCAGCAAATAGCATTTGAACGCAAACGTACTGAAATTGATAGTACGGAGGAAATCGCCAAACCTCGTAAGGTTCGCAGGCTTGCTGAGGCTGAAGCTCGTGAGGCTCGTCTCCTAGCTGAGGCCGAAGAAGCAGAATCGTTAGCTAAATTACGTCTTGAAAAAGCTAATCTTGAGGCGGAAGAAAAACTTGCTGCTTTTGAGGGGAGCTCAATACTTTCCACTTCGACTTAAATCAAATCTTTTTCAAGTTCACGTTCTCGTGCGAGACGTAATATTTCTAATCTTCGCGTAAGGATCGAAAATGTTGTTAAATCGGAACATTACGCTGAACAAAGAATTAAACCAGAACCTGTGCCTGTAAAACCTAAAGTTCCTATTGTTCGTGAAAGGCTGGTTAAAACCACAAAGTTAAAACCCCATGAGGTAATAAATCGTTTAAATGATCTTTGCTTAAATGATATCGTACCTGAAAATGTACGAATGTTCGGATCTCGCGATTGGCAGACGACTGCCACTCAACAAGTTTCTAATGTTAATGTTAACCCTTTCGATCAGTTAAATGAAAATCGTGAAAACGCAAATTAGAAAACCTCGAACCCTGTAAAAAATTACATGGCAAGTCGCATGAAAGTTAAAAGCGAGTCTGGGTCGCACGAATTGCCCCAACGACCGCAAGTAAACGAAGTTGTTAATAACAATGACTTGATATTACGCACCTACCTCGACAGGCAAGGACGTAATGAATATATTACTTTAGCTTCGCAAATCGGCTATGACGGAAGTAATATCGCCTTCTTCTTTTATGAAAATCAGATCCGGCGATTAATGAGCGAGAGCCCCTTCGAGGAGCAGAGACTCGAGGTATTGAGAGCTTCATGTGTGGGCCAGCCGCGTGAGATGGATTATCTGTTCTGCGTCCCCATGAAAAATATGAGCACGTCTCGACGCATTGAAAAAGCGCTGGATCGCTTGCGTCAGAGATATGGCGTTTCGGGTGGACTCACATCAGAAACTAAAGTTATGGCGGTGCGTAATGGTCCCAAGGTCTCATTTATCTCGACCTCTTTAAAACTATCTAATGAGGATCTAAATACCCTGGAAGTTTTTGCGCACGCTCACGATGAAGTTGAAAAGCTCTCTGGGCAACTTCTGATTGACACTGCTGATCGTTTGCCAAGTTTGCTGAAAAGAAGATACTTAGACTTTCTAAATAAACGGAATTTAAACTTAAACTCTCCCGGTTTCAACTCACTGCGTGATTTTGTCGTTCACGAGCTCAATACTATGACATCGGACTACGCTCAAGCGTTCTTTAAATCGGACGAAAAAATGGGTTCCGCAAGTCCACGGGTGGGACTAAGAACGTGAGGGTTCGACAGGTTGCTTATGGGAGACAAAATGATCCCCAGGCTGCGACCGGGCCCGCTCTAGGTTTTTTGACTTGGATAAACGCGAGTCAAGTTCTTCCAGTGTACCACGTGGTGAACATGGTCGTTTGAACAAGCCTCCCCCGATTTGTTTCTTTTGTAGTAATGTTGATCAAAGACATTTCTTAGCTGAATGTGAAAAGTTCAAGGCACTTAATCCTAGAGCTAAAAGGCAAACAGTTACGGACGCTAAAAGGTGCTTAAATTGTTTGTCACTTGACCATTTTGTGCGTAATTGTGCGTTTCCTTCTAAATGTCGGATCTGTTGGCCGCAATGTCGCAACAAACACTCTGGTGCTCTACATGAATATTATGATGGGGTTAATCTCGGGGCCGCTGACAGGGTAGATCAAGTTTCCCGTCCTATTCCCACCCCTAGAACTAGTTGCCGGGAAAGTGGCAGCCAGGACTATACTTGCCGTAAACTTAATTCTGTTGATAATGGGGTGGTCCTACTTCGCACGAGTGCAGTCGGAGTCATTAACCCTAACATGGGCGAATCGACTTTGGCTTACGCTCAACACGATACAGCTTCACAGGTGACGCTTATATCCGATGCTTTAAAAACTGAACTGGGGCTAGAGACTAACTCCGACCCGAATGTAAAAATTCGCACTTTATCGGATAAAACTGTGGTCTGTAAAGGTCGCACCGTCTTTAAACTCAAATCGCTTCATACCGGTGAAAAATTCGTAATCGAAAATGCGTTGGTTGTGCCACAGTTTTCAGATGACGATAGCACTTTGCCACACTCCGTGGATATTACTGAATTAAAACACTTTCAAGGTACGCATGTCCCGGTTGCTCCGGAACGTAACCGCATTGACGTTCTGATTGGACAGTCTGATAAGCTGTTTCTGACTGTCCTTGCGGAACGTGAAGGCGCAAGTTCGGAGGAACCAAACCACGTACTCACTCGTCTTGGGCCCATTGCTAGTGGTGGTCGAGTTTCTGCCTCCTCGGGTTCCCTGTCTACCTTGAAAGTTCAGGTTGAGTCTTATGAAGATGCTGCTCGTGAATGTGTTAAATTGAGACATGAGGTTTCTTCTCTCAGGGAGACTGGGCGGGAATACGAGAGGCAGGACGAGGCTCTGCAGCCACCGCTTAATACAAACGAGCTAGAAATCTTGTTGAAACACGTTTTAAGGTCGCAAAATGGGCGTTATGAAATGCCAGTACCCTTTAAGTCGAAAGTTCTTGAAGCGCTTCGAAATAATTACGAGAGCGCCCTAAAACGCACTTTGTCTTTGCGCCGTAACGTTGCTAAAAACCCTGAACTTAAATTTTACTGGACACTTTTGCGGAGTTGCTGCGTGAGGAATGGTTGGTTGCTGTTCAAAGTAAGTAATTCGCTTGATGTTCAAGCGTGGTACTTGCCGTTTTTTGTTACTAAATCTGCTAAACCAAGAGTGGTCTGCGACGGTGCGGCAGTTGCGGAGGGTATGTCTATTAATCAGGCTGTATTGGCAGGTGAAAATTTGCTAAATGGTTTGGTGGAGGTTTTGATTCGTTTTCGCTTGGGTAGATATGCTTGTGTCGCTGACATTAGCAAGTGTTTTTTTTCAGGTAGGGATTCCTTGTGACCAGCAGGATTGGTTTAGAATTGTTTGATATGAAAATAATGATTTGGATCACGGGAAGCCACAGGTGTTTCGTTTTACCAGGCATGTCTGGGGGATCAATTCAAGCCCCTATGTGGCATTGCTTGCTCTTAATCGTTTAGTTGAAGAGAACCCGACTAATGCTTCCAAGTTAACATTAAATGCAATTGAAAATAATTGCTACATGGATGATATTTTGCTTGCTAGTGACTCTTTATCTGATCTTGAAATTGTAGCTAAAGAAAGCATAGACCTTATGGAAAGCCGTGGATTTAAAATGCGTAAGTGGATTTCCAACTGTTATGCTAAATCGATTTTGTTGAAAGTCCCGCGTTGTGATCTTGCGTCTTCAGTGAGTGAAATTGATCTGGGATCGCAACCTCTTCCTGATTCTAAGGCGTTAGAATTAGTTTGGGATACTAAGATGGACATACTTTTGATAAACTTGCGTGAGTTTTGTGAGGGGTCTACTCGTCGGCAGATGGCGAGCCAGTTTGCGAGTCAGTTTGATCCCTTGGGAATGGCGTCGCCGTTCATCCTTGGGGCTAGACTGATTTTGCAAAAGGTCTCGATCTCCGGTGCTGACTGGGACGAAGTTTTACCGTTGGGTGTTAAGGATAAGTGGAAAAAGTGGCTTTTATCGTTGAATAAGTTAAACGACTTTTCTATTTCACGTAATTGTTTTGATGATTGTGGTAAGACGATAAATAACTTACTGCTGTTTACTAATTACAAGGCTTTTGCGACGCGTCCAAATTGGCCTTTAGCTGTGTTGTTTATTTGCGAAGAATGGTGAATGGTGAATCACAAGTCGCCTTTGTTTTAAGTAAATCTAGATTGGTTTTGACACATCAGGCTAATTGGATTATTGCGCGTCAGGAGTTAGAAGCGGCGAAGCTTTGCTGTGAACTTACTTCGAAAGCTGCGGCGGCGTTGAGTCTTTTGAATTGCAGCGTCCATTTGTGGACTGATTCGCAGGTGATTTTGAAATGGATAACTAACCTTGATTTGCACCTTGTTCGCTTTGTTAAGCGCAGAGTTGATAAGATTTTGGCTTTTTTTGTGCCGTACGCGTGGAGGTATGGGAATACGTCCGCAAATCCTGCTGATGTTGGAACCCGCGAGAATGCTTGCAAAAATTCTGAGTGAATTAAATTGTGGATTGAGGGACCTGCCTTCCTTGTGGAGGGACAGGAGGACGTAAAATCGCTTAGTCCTGCTCCAGTTGTTCGTTTGGCTTTGTGTAAGGAGAATACGACCTTTGAGACTGACGACAAAATTCTTAAACTGATGTAAACTTCGCGTAACCTTTATGCGCTAAAAAAGCGGTTTGCCTACTTGCTCGCCTTTGTGGAGTTGGTAAAAGCTAAATTTAGACTTAAGCTATTTCGAGGGCCAGAGTTCGATGCTGCTTCTCTGGACCGGGCCTTTGTTGAGGCTATTGGGAACGTTCAGAGACAGTGCTTTGGACCTGCACTTGAGGTGTTAAACAATGGTTCCGCGGATGACTTTGAAATATTTATTAAACGCTTGTGCAACCTTGCTGTTAATTCTAAACAAACTTGGCAGGTTAATGAGTTAAAAACGTTACGTAACTTGCGACCTTGTTTGGGACCGGATTCGATTTTACGTGTCGACCTCCCCACGGATACTAAACACCCTCTAATTTTGCCCAGCAGACATGCTTTGACACGTGTAGTTGTACTTTATAAACACTCGGACGCGGGACACGCTGGTCCGTCGTATATTCTTACGAAGACTGGGCAACGGTTTTGGATAATCCATGGAATTTCAAGTGTTAAGCTCTATCTAGCGGACTGTGCTAAATGCGCCCTAAAAAGGCAAAACCGATTCGACAGCTGATGGTAGATTTGCCATCTTTTCGCGTTACTGCTGTGAATAAACCGTTTAAGTTTTGCGGAACTGATTATTTTGGTCCTATCTTATATAAACAAAACAGAAGCCAGTGTAAAGCTAGGGGCCTTTTATTTACTTGCCTGTGCACAGCTCGTTGTGTTCACGTGGAGGTTAACACGGGATTGGACCTTAACAATTTTATACTGTCCTTTTCTCGTTTGATTAACTTGCGAGGCCCTGTAGACACTTTTTTTTCGGACCATAGGCGTAGCCAGGGGGGGGGGGCAGGGGGGTCTACGACTTTTAGGCGCGGACGTTTAGGCGCGGGACGTTTAGGCGCCGCCGATTATGCGCCGCCGATTAGGCGCCGGGACTTTTAGGCGCCTGGACTTTTAGGCGCCGAGACTTTTAGGTGCCAGAGGTAAAAAATTTTTTTTTCAAAAAATTTTTCAAAAATTTTTTCAAAAAAAATTTTTTTTCAAAAAAAAAATTTTTTTTTCCAAAAAAGTTTTTTTTCAAGAAAAAGATTTTTTTTCACAAAAACAAGTTTTTTTCCGAAAAAAGTTTTTTTTCCAAAAAACATTTTTTTCCTCCAAAAAAACGTTTTTCTTCCCAAAAATTTTTATCTTTCAAATGGCTCTGAACACTTGCGAAATGTGATCCAATGGCATTAAAATAACTTTTTTTTTCAAAAAATTACAAAAAATCGCCCAACGGCTGGGTGCTTCGCCCTTAGACCCCCAAAGCTTTCGGCGGCTGGGGGCCTGTCAGACAGTCTTTTTTCAAATAAAAACTTTTTCCAACACTTTGATTAAAACGTTAATGTTTTCGAAGCTTTTCATCAGTTGTTTGTCAAGAAGATTCGTCAGAACAGAGAGTGCAGGAAAAGGAATGGCTATAGGAAAAATCCGAGCAGTGATTGGCTGGAAAAGGATTGCTAAGAGAGCGTCATTTGTGTAGAACTTTTAGCTGAACAAGAATTCTTTTTGTCAGCAGAGGGCGGGGTTTGAAGTTTTAATAAAAGTGACTTCAAGAGCAGATAGATGGAAACAGAGCGGAAAAAGTTTTGCAAAAATTTGATTTCTTATTGCATTTTTTTCAATAACAAAGAATGTTTTCCACTACTTACTTGCAAAGTTTTTTTTACTTAATCCAGACGCATGCGATCTCCAGCCAGCGGTCTCAAGATTTGCGGCGCACAGACACGAGTTGCTTGTGCAATATTGCCTTTTGTAGTTTTGGCGGGAAGAACAAAACTCAGAGTTTCCAAAACTTTTTGTCCGGGGATATCTTTTTGTATTTGTTGAATAACTTTGCAACCGCAGTCACAAAAATTAAAACAAAAATAATCAAAAATTATAGTTCAATTTTAGCTATTATAAACCACCGGAATTGGCTGGATGATTCACCGCCTTTAAAAGTGTTGAAGAGCGGAGCTCTGGTGAAATACCAAGTCAATTAAAACAACTAAACCTTTTTCTTGATTTTTTTTGGTCTTTACCGTACATTCGGGAGAAAAATATACATATAAGTTAAAACATAGAAAGTCGGTGCGTAAGTGTAAACCAATTACACTCATTATCGTGCTGTATCCTGGGACAAAATTTGAGCTGATCTGTGCTGCTCCAGAAGTCGCAAAACCAATCAATTTATCAATTTTAAAGCTCAAATAAAATGAGTATTAGTCAAACGCAAGCTTCGCTTTCAGGCTGATCTTCTGAAGAAGTTGACTTCAAGAATTTAACATTGTTTTTGCTATAAGTGTATTTACAACAAGGTGTAAAGATTAAGCTGAAAAATATCAATTTAAACATTGCTTAAAGACCATAAATAGGAATCTGCCGAGAGATGAATCCTTAGCTCCTGAAAAAGTTTGTACTGTATTGTTTGGTAGAGGTAGACTCAAAATAACTATGAAACGTCACACGGCTTGCTGCGTGTGCCAATATTGCACAAGCAACTCGTGTCTGTGCGCCGCAAATCTTGAGAC